>JBAMJV010007132.1:0-192640 GCA_037951105.1 Echinarachnius parma
GCAGTCATGAGGACAGAGCATGTGATCTTTGGGTCAAAACTATCAACTTTCATGCATATTTTTGTTAAAGTGATATAATTACATGTGTACAAAACACAAATTACATCAAATTTGATGTGCCAATATCAAGTAACATATTTTTAACTCTACCATCCTCCCCATTAGGCAGACAAAGAGTAAAGTCACTAGTGCCCTAGCTTAGCACCCCCTCCCTCTCTCCTCCTCTCTCCTCTTCTCCCCCACCCCCACTGGCAGTGAGGAGATGATAAATGGGGGAGTAACCCCTGGGTCTCTGACCGATTGGTGAAGGGGGAACATACTAACACCTCTGGCAGTCATGAGGACATATCATGTGATCTTTGAGTCAAAACTATCAACTTTCATGAATGCATATTTTTTAGACTTATAGAATTACATGCCTCCAAACCACACATTATGAAATGTTTAAATAGGGATATATGAATAAATAAACTTTACTCTCTCATCCACTCTCATTATATATAACAAGTGCAAAGTCATTAGTGTCCAAGGAGGTATTCCTCCTTGGATTAACACCCCTCCCCTACCCCCCCCCCCCCCAACCACAACCACCACTACATACAGAAGTCACGGTGATGGTGATGGTAATGTTTATGTTTTTTAATGTTTTTATTTATGTTTATGGTGATGGTGATGGTGTTGGTTGGTGGTGGTGGTGGTGGTGGTGGTGGTGGTGGTGGTGGTGGTGGTGGTGGTGGTGGTGGTGGTGGTGGTGGTGGTGGTGGTGGTGGTGGTGGTGGTGGTGGTGGTGGTGGTGGTGGTGGTGGTGGTGGTGGTGGTGGTGGTGGTGGTGGTGGTGGTGGTGGTGGTGGTGGTGGTGGTGGTGGTGGTGGTGGTGGTGGTGGTGGTGGTGGTGGTGGTGGTGGTGGTGGTGGTGGTGGTGGTGGTGGTGGTGGTGGTGGTGGTGGTGGTGGTGGTGGTGATGGTGATGGTGATGGTGATGGTGATGGTGGTGATGAAAATAATGACAGCAGTATTTTGGTAGGGCAGTGATTCCAATGGCATTACTACTGGATTGCAATAAGGGGGGCATCCCCCTCCCACCTCCTTGGCTGCCTAATCTGTAGTTAAAATATAAAGAAATACAGAACAATAAGTTTATTTGTTGGTCCTGCTCCCACCCCCACTGGGAAATTTTTCCCCTCCCCCATCTGCTCATCTAATTAGATTTCTCGTCAAAGTGCATTTTGAGCAGAAAAAAAATTTAAAAAAACAAGGTATTCAATTTCTTTTTACACACGTGGGCAACATTTGATTGATTAATAAATGGTATGATTGTATTTATGTTGCACATCTTTCTCCATGACAACGTGACAATTTCATTAATCCCAAGTTATTCCCCAGTGGGTGGATTTGTATGTGTCACTATTTCAGTGCAATTTATATTTCAACACTTATCTCACCTTATATGGAGGTGTTATTATAAACGGAAGTTGAAGAATCTTAATTTGATGTTATACAAAGGTTCTAGTGTTTGAAAAATTACTCCAACACAAAAATAAATCACAAACAAACTAGATTTAATTGTTCTGGTATGGTCGATTATCCTCTACACACTTTACAACTAAAGCCAACTATATTTATCCATCAAATTTACTTTTTTTAAATTGGCCCATACTCCATTCTTGTGAAATAATATTTAGGCAGTTGCCATGGAAGTTTATTGAAAACATTGGAAAATCTCGAAAACAGCTACTTGGCAACTCATCTAAAGAATGGGTCTCATTTACGGTGGACCAATTTACATACAATCACACTCAAAGTAAAAACCTGCATGGACATCTTAATCACTCCTCACCACCATTTTTAGTGCAATAATCATCATTTTGAGTCAATTGTACAAAGATATGTAAAAGACAGGAAGCAATATTCCTTAGATTGTGATGGTATGATCTATTGTAGCAGGATGGGTGGGTGGAAGGCAAGTAAATGGTTTCATTGAGGGATCGCAAACAATCTGAGCCTGGGGACTAGGGTAGGTGTTTATTAATCCTTTGTGATACACCTCTGTCACCATTCTCCCCTCAAGGGGTCGTTGAAACGTGAACAGTTATTTGCAAATGTACCAAAATAGTACTATTTAATGAAAATGTCATGTAGCCCACGCACGCTATAGTATGCCTGCCCCCTTCTCTGGATAATAACACTCCGGAATATAATCACATCTACGAGTAAATCATTCTAAAGGTACAACGACCCAATTACGTGCGAACTATAATGGACTACATTCTCATAGTTTAAACTACTTTCTTAACCTTCAAACTCTTTTGAATTTTGGTGAATAGTTTTGCACATTTATTATTTCATTATGTCCTGCCCTTGACTCCGCTTATCATAATCTATTATGATAATTAGTTTCCATAACAATAAACAAACAAATAAATCAAAATAAGTCTTCCACAATTTCATGACGAACACGCCTCCTGCTTCAAAAGTTTGTAACAGCCACATGAGTTAATCATAAAAATAATGACATTGTACATTTCTGTACCGATACATTGTATTGATGAGTAATAATCCATCACCTTAATTCATACTAATGTGATGTAATATATCATCTCAAACAATGCTGCCTTTGATTCTACTCCATCTGAGCCTAAGAGTGCATTTTGACAGCCAAATTAAAATGGAACCATCAATTTGTACCAACGTAAGTTCAAACCAACATAAAAATAATGAGACACATGAGACAATCTGATTCTCAAAAAGAAAGGTCTTAATACCCATCATGCATCTAATGGCACCGACAAAGCATTTTGTAACAAAGTACGTAACTTCATTATCTTGTCTGCATTATTCTCCTACGTCAAATGTAAAGGGAGCTGTTATTTACAAACTGATCAATTATACTCATAGTACCAGGAGAGGATTTTGTTGTCAACATCAAAAATAGTTCCTGGACTTTTACAGAAATACTGTATGAATGATTTAGGTTTTATAAACATTGACAATAATGCATGCCCCATGCATATTTTCTAACAAATCCCCCATAAACATATATCTTCTATCACCATGGTAACCAGTAGTTCTGCTACAAACTGTTTATTTCCTCTTCTTCTCTCTCCTTGTTGTCAAACAGTTAAGTTTCAACAAGAATGCGTCAGCATCTATATATTCGACCCACTCAGGTTCATCTAGTTCATTCACATATTAAACAGAGAAAGCAAAATCAACTAGGCATAAGAGTCAGGAATATTATGTATCTCAGTTTTGTTTATTATTTTGGATCTAATTATAGAAATGATTAAACAGAAAAGGTAATTGACTAGGTAATAAGATAAGGAAATGTGTTGTTTCTCATTTTTTTTCCAGTATTTGAATCTAATAGAAATGAAGAATGGAGAAACTAATGTATATCATTTTGTTTATTATTTTGAATCTAATTATAGAAACGATTAACCAGAGAAAAATAAGTAAACAAGGTATAAGAGTGGGAACGAAATGTTTCTCATTCATTGTATTTACTCATTTGAACCCAATTATAGAAATATTCTAGTGTTGTCAAGTTCAGCTCTCTATTATACTATACTACCTACCCACTTCGTCCCACCCCTTCAAACCACATGCCCACATTACTGTGCTCCAAACAATACGTAACATGTTTTCCTAAATGAATGAATCACTTATTATAGCACATTTTATTTGTAACGGTTTTCAAGGTAAACATCATCCATGGTCTTTGAATGTATGCCTGCATATCACAAGAAAAATATCAATATAACATAATGATTGAAGAATTGAACCATGACATTAGAAAATTTCACCCCCACTTACTTTGATGAAGTAAGTTTGGGTTTTTTTTATTTTTTTGAGATGGTAGATATATATATTACCTCTTAAAGGGACAGATCCACTTTTACAAAACGTCTGAACAGCTTTCAGTTGACGGATGGGGATCAATGTAACACGCAAAAAAAAATCAGAGCGAACAGCCCTCTAATTTGGATTCTTCGAATGAAAAACGAATGCGTCCCTCCATTTAAACTATATATCGGTCAATAAAGGAGTTCAACTGATTTAGCATAATATTACAACAATATAGTACTAATTCTCGTTAAGGTATTGTGAAGCCAACATTTGTTAACGTATGTCACAGAAAAAGATCTCAAAAATAAAGAATATATAATTACATGTAGTCAGTTTAAGCGAAGTTTGGGTATTTTGCTTGGTAAACGCTCACACATTAGTACTTATGCGCGGGTCACGTAGCTAGCGCGGGTCACGTAGGGGTCATGCATACCGATCTGGCACTTTGTGAAATCTATGTACGAACTTACTCACCGGCCGAAAATAAGTATGTACTTAATTAACCGACGTCCCTCAGTTTATTCAGTTTTAGGTCTATAACTCCATGAAAAAGAGATTTCAAGCCCTAATTTTTTCAGGCATGCTATTAAATGACATTTCCTTTCATATAAGACAATAACCTCGCAACTTTTGAATTTTGGCTTGCAAAAGTGGATCTCTCCCTTTAAAGTTAAGATTTATGAAAATAATAAAGAATGCATTAACACGTCCGATCTTAAACTTAGGCTTTGTGTTGTAGCAAGTGTAGATGCTTGTATAATGTACTTTCTTGATAGATCAATCTTAACCCTTTGTCTACAGGAACCTGGTCAGCCCTGTATTAACCACTATGTGGATGGCAAAATCTAGTAAGGAATAGGTTAATGTGCAGAGTGCTAAACAACAGGTTGTATCGTGCTGATTGGCAACAATAGCTAGGCGTGGGATGCTTTGATATGCCAACAAAGCATGGCCAAGGTCAGAAACCTCCTCAAAGGATGATGGATACATTTTGCTAGTGATGATGTTTGGTACATGAGGATTATTTTTGACATTTAGAGGATCAATACATTCATTCCCATTCATTACATTATCTCCATCCATTTTAAAGATTTAATTATCAGTCATATTGCATAATGGTGATGATCTTTCAACAGTTTATCACAAACCCCCGCTTCCAAGACAGAATAGTTTCTGAAAGTAACAAATAAACACAAATAACAATACACGATCATACGTACACACATAAACAAAAAAATATCTGTGTACGTGTGGGGGTGTTTCTAAAAGTTTAAGTTTCTTAAAGTTTCCAAGAGCCCAATCCATCATTCAAGATTATAGGCAGCATACAAAAGAACCTCCCTAACACAAGTAGGAATAAGGGACCAGGGCCTAGATTTGAAGGGGGGGGGGGGGGGGGGGGGGGGGGGGGGGGGGTGCAATTGCGAATGTGTGGATGTTCTTGCTCACCAGCACCCTCCCCCCCCCCCCCAACACACATACACACACACCCCTTTGACTCATACTGCCCCTTACATGCCTTATGGCCTATCTTACTCCACTATTAGCCCTCATTCAGTCCTTCCCACCTCTCTGGTTTAAAGTTTAAAGCTAGCAAATCTATTTGCCCCCCCCACATCCACCCACCATCATGTCCGGCACAATTAGGTCAAGAATGAAAACTTCCCAAACGTTTGCTGAATTTAGGACACACAAGTGACCCTATTGGATAACAATCAGGTGTGGTAATTTCTCACAAAAGTCTCAGAGAATATCATCAGTTGTGCTGCTTTTCATTCACTTCAAAGCTTATAAAATCACATGCGAATTGTGTTGTTCTTTCTATTCTGAGGGCTACATACATATTTTTTCTCAATGGTTCTAAATAGTAAACTAACGTAAGAACTCATAAAGTATTTTCCTCCCTCTTTTCTTCTGACTCAATAGGTCAAGAAAAAAAGTTCTTACTCTTTTTGTCTTTTTTTTAACAGAAACTCAAACAAATGAGTATAATCCATCATCTGAACGTAAACAAATCCATTCACTCTCTTGCACTTTCCCATAATACATGCAAAGAATGTCCTTCTTTGTTGATGAATAACTCTTTCGGCCATATTCTAAAAATAGTTTTACTTAAAATATGATTCATATATTCATCTTGCAATGTGTTCTGTTTAAAAAGCAATAAATGTTATTCATCAGAGATAACATTAAAAATTAAATAATAACAGTAAAATACACAAGAGATTCATGACAATCAATTGTGTCCTCACCATAATAGTTGAAAATGATAAAAAGCTGGACAAATACAATACCAAGCAAACTTAGAGACGCATGAATAAATCTTGCCCCGTCTCATAACAGACCTTACCCTGATGTTGTCCGACAATGTCCGGGTAAGAAACAATGGGTGCAACACGGGATGAAAGTTTGGACATTGTCTTAGTCTACACTTTGAAAACCTTGTTTACAAACATGGCGATTCCTGCTGCATAAAGAGATAGCAATATAGACCGGAAACAGCCTATTGCACATACACATACTTACCAGGGTAGGATCTACCCCCGACACCCCCCTCTTTACAGGCCCTTTATCTGGTCGATGTCCGGACCCTTCCCCAACCTTACCACGAGTCTACCCTGACTCGACTTGGTTAAATTCTACCCAGACATTGTCTGGATGCTATCCTGATTGCATCGTCTTAACAGGTATGGGGTAGATTTTTGTTGGGACGTCGCCTGAATGATACCCTAATTTTGTTGGCCTGTTAAGATGGGGTATAAGATCTCTCTCTGTTACGTGGGTGAAATGAAGATACTTTGAAGTCATGTTTCATAAAGAAATAATGAAGTTTGAACGTTTTCACCAGATTTGGCATTCAAATAACGTTTACATTGAGGGAAACAATTTAATGACAATTAATTGTGTCCTTAATGGTTAAGAATGATAAATAGCTAAACATCTATGATTTCAAGTGAACTTGGAGCAATATGACTATTTATGTCTCTCTTTAGGCGGGTAAAATTAGGACACTTTGAAGTCATACTAGTGTTGAAGTTATTCACCAGATTAAGCATTAAACTAACAAACTATACAAGAAAGAAACAACAGATTTAACTACAATTCAGCTTGTCTTAATGGCTGAACATCAATAATCTTAAAGGGGTAGTTTAGTTTTGGTAAGGCTGAACTTTAGTAACTAAACCTGGACAGTAACATTATAAACTAATAGTTATAACTCCACCATGCTCGAAAAGGTATACAAAATTACAAACGACTAAGTAAAAAGCCCATTATCATTCAAAAAGAGCCATTAAAACACAAGAGGGTGCTCTCTAAAAAGGCATTGGTTTTAAGCATCTTTCATACAAAATTATGCATGTGATGTTTTATTGAAATCATGATTAAATAGAGAGAGCATCAACAACTATTTAAAAAACGCTTTTGAAAATTTTTGAAAAAGAGTATGCATTTTTTAAATTTTTTGAAAAATTCATCTAATTATTTGGGCCCCAAATAATTATAAGATCAGATATATTTATTGATATTTCAGCCGTTTCTGGACCGATTTTGACCAAATAAAGTTTATTCTGCCATTAAAATTGCATGTTCTCTCAAATTCGACACTCAATTTTTCATTACCTCACAAAAAAATTGTGATGTGCAGCGCCCTCTCTACCAAAACTAAACTACCCCTTTAAGTCAACTTGAAGATATATGACAATTTAGAGCGGGTAAAGTGAAGCCACTTTGAAGTCATGTATCATAAAGAAATAACAGTGTTGCAGTTATTAACCAGATTAGGCATTAAAATAACATTTACATTAGAAGAAAATAAGATTTGATGACAATTAATTTTGTCCAAATGGATTGTCCATAAATGAATTTGTCCATAAATTAATTAGAGTGATAAATGGCTGAACATATATCAAGACGGCTTAGTTGAATAAACATTTATCTCTCTCTTTTAGGCGGTAAAATGAAGATGCTTTGAAGTCGAAGATTGGTATTGTTACAATATTGTCAAGCTAATTCACTGATTATATATTTTAGATGTTATCTTATCAAAAGAAACAAGGCCTTATCTTGATTTCATATCTAGATTAGTAATCCGAGGACAATTTTTATAGATAAATGCAGATCGATACCTTTTAATAAAGATGTCTGTTTTTCTTTTAAATTAATAGATTTATGGGTGTTTCAATGTCATGGCCAAATTGGCAAAATGACTGAATGTATCTTTTAGATGATGTTTTTACTAAACAACTCCTTATCTTGCATTATCATATTTAGGCTAGTGAAAAGAAGACACGTGAAAGGTGTAGATTAATATAATGTAATAACATTTTCTTTAAAATTAAGTGATTTATGAGTGTTTCATTGTCATCTCTTATTAATTTATGCTGAAGATGTTATCTTTTCAAATTAGAACCCCAAGCAAAATCTTAAAATCATTTTTGCTATATAAATGAAAGCTTAAAGGGATCTAGTAACTTTGTTGACATGTGCAAAAAGTGATGAAATGTATATTGTTGTTATCTCATATGTCCACTGGGTATTGTGTGAAAATTTCAAGTCAAATGGACATTGCATGGCCAAGTAATGAGCGAAAATGCAAAGTGATATTCACTAACTCACTGCACTCACTTTGTACGCGGTTTCAAAACTCCACGGGAGTTTTTCTTATCTGAATACTTTGATCGTACATATCTTTGTAACGAAAGGGAAATTTGAAAAACCGAAACCTGTCCCATGATACAACAATGTATGAGGGAACTGCTAGAATTAAAATTTTATTTTGAGGATTTGGACAATGTTAAGTAAGTCCCTTTTATTGTTATTGTTTTTTCACATTTTTTCCACAAATGTTGTATTCTTTGCTGGCTTTATTTTCCATCTTCATTTCTCCAAGGAAAATGTATGGTAATAAACATTTAATTCCTTTCAATTCTTGTATAATAATTCCATATTTTAGCAGCAAACACTATGTTTCCCCATTTCCTGTGTTCTACCATAATTCCACGAAATTGATTTGTTGTTGTCATGTAGCTTAAAAACTGCAATGTTTATTAATACAAGGGGACCTTAGTGGGACGGGTCTTTTTTCTGCAACTCACACACCAATGTGGAAAGCACCTTTCCAGTTCAGCGGTAATGAACCCTAAAGCTCAGGAAGTAGTATATCCCCTAATGTAGTATAAATAAATGTTGTGAAATTTTTTGCTATAATCTTGGAAACAGTTTTTTATTTGGGGTAAATACATTACTGATGAGAAAAAGTGATGTTTCCATTTTTTATTTTTGGTCCCAGGGTGCATTTTGGCGATTTTAAAGATAATTAGCTAATTTGCATATTTGTGAAATAAGGTCAGGGGTCATTTTCTATCTAGGAATAGTACAATATTGATAAAAACTAGTATTCTAGGGTATTTTGGGGCGAGGATTCCATTTCCGGTGCTCGTTTGTAAGTGCTGTATGGGAAACACTCTGAAATCCAAGATGGCTGCCCCTTATTTGCATATTTATGAATATTATTGATTTTCAGTGGCTACAGCCCCTAATAAGCAATAATTCCGGATTATTATTTGTCAGTTATGTTCTAAGTATGTATTTAAGATATCAGAGATGAGTTGCCATCGTGGCAACCTCTAGCAATGCATATTATTTGCATAATTATGTATTTTACCTAATTTGCATATTCCCCCAAATCGAGTATATTGGGAACCCGGCAAGTAAAAAAGACAAGTAATACCACTTTTCCAAGGTTTTGGGGGGCAGCAGATCCATTGTTGATACTTATTTACCTGTATCACCATGGCATCCATCTCAAATCCAAGATGACTGCTCCCTAAATTACACATGTTATGATACACGACTATATTATTTCGGTTATATTAGATTGGTATTATAATGTTTTGACATTTAATTATTGGAATGAGCAACTAGAATACTTGAATGACAATGTAGTTGTTTGCTGACAGTAAGCAAATCATACTTTTATAAATTAAATGCCATTAAAGTAGCAAATAGCATTATTTACTTTAAAATGACAAAGTCGGCCATCTTGGATTTATGTGGGTTGCCGAGGTGATACAGGCAAATAAGTATCATGAATGGATTTGGTGCCCCCTAAAACCTTGGAAAAGCGGTATTACTTGTCTTTTTTACTTGCCGGGCTCCCAATATACTCGATTTGGGGGAATATGCAAATTAGGTAAAATACATAATTATGCAAATAATATGCATTGCTAGAGGTTGCCACGATGGCAACTCATCTTTGATATCTTAAATACATACTTAGAACATAACTGACAAATAATAATCCGGAATTATTGCTTATTAGGGGCTGTAGCCAATGAAAATCAATAATATTCATAAATATGCAAATTAGGGGAAGCCATCTTGGATTTCAGGGTGTTTCCCATACAGCACTTACAAACGAGCACCGGAAATAGAATCCTTGCCTCAAAATACCCTAGAATACTAGTTTTCATCAATATTGTACTATTCCTAGATAGAAAATGACCCCTGACCTTATTTCACAAATATGCAAATTAGCTAATTATCTTTAAAATCGCCAAAATGCACCCTGGGACCAAAAATAAAAAATGGAAACATCACTTTTTCTCATCAGTAATGTATTTAGACCAAATTAAAAACTGTTTCCAAGATTATAGCAAAAAAACTTGCTGCTTTACATAACCTGATAGACTAAAGGTATAGGTCCACAGGAGAGGGTGTGTATTTAGACCAACAATAATCATAATCAAACATGTGTGTCATATGTTGTCGGAAACTTAAATTTCCTCACCCAATTACATGGCAATATAGTGACAGATTTTACACCTTTCCCCAAGTTCAGAACTTCAACATTCTTTTAGAATTAAACAAAATGTAAGCTGCCCAAATATTTGTGCTGCTATATTTAAGTGTGCTTTTAATCAATACAGATTAATCTAAACCCACGGTCCACTTTCATTTTCCATTTTTTTTCAGGAAAATTATATCCACCACTTGATTATTAGTTAAACTTAAATACCAAGTTTGGATATAGGGTCAGTAAATTATAATTATCGATAATCCTCAATTGAAAGAAATTGTATATTAATTCTAAAATAAAAAAATTTAAAACAAGTTATAGGTTTTACTCAATTATCACAAATCCAAGTAATTTGGGTGTAAATTAACCCTGTTAATCAAATCTGTTTTTAAAAGTGAATGAATCATTTAAAAGTAAAAATTACAAAGACTATGTAACCCTGCAGTCAACTCATTAGCTTGTATTCCATCTTGTACCCGAAATGCCTAGAACATTAATTAGAACTTGCAATTCATGAGTGATTAGTATTATAAGATAACTTCCATCATTCTTACCACACAGTGGGAAAAAAGAGTCATTGACTTGGATTAACGCAACAGTCTACCCTGCTGTTACTTTTCACTCAAAATGTTGTTCTGAACAAAATATTCCATGCATAAACAACTTCTGTAGTAAACACAAACATCAATTTCCACCACCTTTTGTGTCAACCGAGATAAAGATCTGCGATATCCTTTCATGCACATGAATGGATCAGCGCAGTCTATTGTATTTGCTTGTATTTGCGGCAAATCCCTGTATACTGTATCAATAATGTGCAATGTATGGCAGTGTACCTCCATTCAATTAGTTCCTTTCTTTACTGGGGACCTGCAATTATTATTATTTTACTTGTTACGCTCAATATGAATTATAAAAGCCACATTCCTAAAGTTATTTCTTTTTCTACTTTAGAATGCATACAAAATATTGAATAAGGAATTTTTAAAGCAATTATGTGTAATCTTGAGGCTTCGAAAATGTTCTCACACTTCTAGTTACCTTTGGGCAAAACATTGACATATTAATTGACAAATCAGTCACTATGAAAAATAATCACCTGTAAAGTGATACCATCTTTACGCTAAGAGCAATATGATTAAAACGCCACATTGAACTTTACATTACACTTAAAATACATTAAATATAGTTTTTAACATTTTCAAAATCAATTATAATTCAGGCATAAGTTTGAATTAGAAAGGAGATTGAACAAATATTGTACTGTTGTTTGACAGTTTATAGAGCTGTTCATCGAGGATTGATTTGATTTGATTTGATTTAATTTAATAGATTTCACCTATTTTCAAGGTGTGTCATTATTTATAATGGATGTTGTTGATTTGTTTAATGCCTCAATGGCTTATATACTTTACATAAATAAAAATAAAACGTGAAACTAAAAATCATGAAAAATAACAATATAAATTCATGCTGTTTCTAATAATTAATTATATCAACCTTCAGAATCCAAGTAAATAACCGTACTAAATGAAGAATATTGAATCCATGGTCAAGTATAAAACAACAAACTATGTAAGCCACATTGGCATGTAAAAACATCAAACCCCCTTCTAGGAAAATATGTTTGTCTTATTAGGTAATCCAGATTTCTGATATTGTAATAAACTTTGATAATAAATGTTCATATATTAATGAAAAATATATTAAATCGATGGCCAAATTTATTGAAGCAACATTGTTACATATTAATAAAATCAAAATATATTATTAAACAGCAGCAGAGAACGTAATCAAAAAGTCTAACGGTATGTTGTAATACCCTTTATACTGGTTTCTGTTTTAGTTATCTATTTAACAATTAAATAACAACATCATATCTTCAAACTTTTTCTATAAAAAAATGAATCCTGATTATTCAGGTTTGGTTGCTGGGCAATGGATACAATTGGTCGCTTGGTCTACATGCATTTAGTCTAGTTGTCTCATTTGGTCTACTTCACGATGCCTGAAATTTCAATCTGTCTACCGTATCTCTAAACTTTACCCGACCCTACACCTAACCCTTATTGCTAATCCTTTAGCATCTAGATGGGCTCACATTCATAAAACCATCTATACTTACCTTAGTTTCAACAAACTTTTATTTTAGATGCTAGGGCTAAGTAAGCAACACAAAGTCACTAATTATGGTTATCTGGTACAAGCATTTATAACCTACTAGAGTAAACACTAGTTGGCAACTAAAATAATTGCTTGTTGCATACTAAGCCCTATTATCTAAACCAGACTTAGAATGGAACTAAGCTAGTGTTGTTTTTATTATTACAGGCCTTTAATTCTGATATATCAAGTAGATAAAAGAAGAGTAGACAAAGTTACTGATTTCCAGAAGGGGTGATAGGGTGGGATAACAAATGGCCCAGGTGGGAAGATTCAAATCATATCATAAATTAATAAATTGCTCTAAGCGATCGATGATCGACTTGCACCTTGACTTCCTGAAGTTCAAAGGAATTACAAGGTCATGTTGGTGTCACTTTTTACAAAATGTTAACCTTATTTGAAAAGGTGAAGTCTCAATAAATACAAATTTTTTGAAATTATGTATGTACTTTTATACTTGGCACCTTAAGAATCAACTTTTAACTATTAAACTTGCTAAGGACCATTTATACGATGCATATGTATCTTCTGAAATTTGTTAATCGCCGCCTACGCAAATTGAATGTCTTTGTCCCGTCTAAGGACAGGTTAATTAACTTACGGTCATTTAGATGTGCAAGTGCAGGGACCCCCATATATCATCCACAATTGTAGACCTGTCATGCGTTTGCATTTTGCAATTTAAATCTTCTAATTACACAGCTCTCAGGTTTGCACAAAGACACATAGAGCATCTTTTCTCTGCAAATAATACAAAACGAGAGGCATTCTTTTCTCCTTTTTCACAGATTTTTTCCCTTAAAAGCCTCTTTGCAGAGAAAACCCCAGCTTTGAATCATGAATCATAAGTGCGGCAAATAAGAAAGAGATGTTACAGACAGAGATTGTGAATCATATTATCACATCAAACAAAACAACTTCACCATTTTATGTCTTTTATTCCATTTTGTGGGGATATTCCCGGTCCCTCGACTGAAGTTTGTTACCACCTGAATGGGCTGAACAACTGTTTGAACCCCTTGGCACAACTCAGAGGGAAGACACAATGGCCTAGGAAATAGATTTTGGTTTGGCCTTTTCACGTTTGATAAATGTTTGTTCATTGTCAAGTGACATCGCCCAAGGCCATCAAAATGACTTCTTCATTTTTTGGGGTCTATTTTTGGGGGGAGGGGAGGAGGGGGGGGGGGGAGGATCTTTCCATTTTTGCAGAATCCTTGTTGTCTTTTTGTTGGTTTGTCCTCTCTTGTTGTTGATACTTTTGGGCAACCAGTGCGATCGTAACAACGACCACTGCCATCATCGACAAATGCAATTAAAATTTCACCCAGATTCTAACCAACATTTTCTTGAACTAGATCACGTATACATGGCTGTCCAATAAGACATTGGTAACAGTTAACTTACAAATAAAAAACACAAGAATTGGATGATTGCCTGGCTTTTATCAAATTTGCGGTTGACTTCAGTGGTTAGTTCTTGTCTGCTCTTTAACTACATGAATTGTCTGGAATAACCACTTTAGGAAATATGATTTATGGCAAGCTGTCAAAACATCAGTGGAATTATATTACTGCATCATGAGGGAGCATTTACTATCACTTTAAGGGCAATTCGTCCCTTTCTTTTACATCATTAAATGTAGAATGTGTCTGCAACAGGTTTATTATCCTCCATTTAGGCATTTCTAAATGACAACAAAAACAGTTTAACAAACATAACATACACATACTGGAAGACTACATTCTGTAGAATTTTATTTGTGTCTGAAATTAATTTGAAACTTTTGACACTATTTTGTATCAGTAAATATTAATCCATTGGCAACATGAAAAGCAACTTGCAAGTAAAATAAGTTACAAATACATTCTACTTTCTATGCAGTGGAGTACTCAAATGTAAAAACCTTTTTATTTAAATTACATCTAGAGTTTTCCATTTGAAAAGATTTGGAATCTACTTTATACAAATTTAGACTAATAGAAAAAATGACAAATTGCCACCCAAACTGGTACCATTCACTTCAATAGATTAAGATTAGGATTAGGATTAGGACTCAAATTAATCCACACGATTAATCTGATAATCCTTTGTTCCTGGCTGAATTCAGTCTGCAAAGATCAAATGTCTGTCATTTATTGATCTCAGTACTCTATGTGATGAATGCATGCTAATGAGGCGTTTCATCTTATAAACAGGAGATTCAATAGGACTGATCGGTTAAATTGTCCATGAATGTAAATATTAGCTATCCAATGGATACAATTAGGTAAATAGTATAGGAGATTATGCCATAACATGACCAGAATGAAGGATGAAAGTCACAAAATCATCCCAATCAAGGATAGATTGTGTGAAGAGGGCCTAATGATGTTTAGCACAGGTTGCTTCCAAATGTGAAGGACAGAGATGTAGATATAGGGGAGTACAGGAGGAGGAAAAGGAGGAGGAAAAGGAAGAAGAGAAGGAAAAGGAAGAAGAGGAGAACAAGGAAGAGGAGGGGGAGGAGATGGTGTAGAGATATGAGAAGGAAGATAAGTAACACATCCGTAGGAAGAAGGCAGAAGAAAGAGAAGAAGCAAGATGAGCAAATAATAATAATATTATGTAACTATACATGATTTATAGGGGGAGGAGGAGGGGGAGGAGGAGGAGGACGAGGAAGGGGGAAAGAGGATCGAGGAGGAGGAGGAGGGGAGAAGAAGGGGGAGGAGGGGAGAAGGATAGAGAGATAGAAGGGTGACATGAAGATCAAGAAGGCAAAAGGGAGATGGAGTGAAACAACACAGCCATGCAAAAGGAAGAGAAGTGCAAGAATACACATTTAGAAGAACGGTTAGAAAGAAGGAAGAAAGAGGCCTGGAAAAAAAAAAACATTAAAAATTGTGATTTGCTGGATAAAATTAAACTTGTAAAAGAGTAAAATAAATATAGAACAAATTTATTTAAAATACACAACCATAACATTTGCTTTTAAACAAAAAATGATTGTACTTGATGATTAATTACTGAGACAAGAAATTGAGAGAACCTCAATGGTCTCTTTCCTTACTTGTACATTTTGTCTCTCAATCTCATGAAAAAATATTCCAACTAAAGCTATTAAAAGCTGAAATTTCTGTGAGATATTGGATGAGTTGTATCTTCATGGATGGATTAGTTTGCTCCACTGCAGGTATGTGGGCCTCTGCCCTAGATAAAGAGGAGAACAGACATAAATAGGATTGGAAGATCCCTATTGTGCAATTTGCACATCTATTGTAATATGAGGACAACATTGTGTTCTTTAAAGGGGTCTACACGTAATTATGATTTTAAAAATGTGTATTGGTGTGATCTGATACGTCCACAAAGTAATGTGCGAAAATTTCATGTTAATTGGATGTTTTATGGCCGAGAAATTAGCAAAAATGCAAAGTGATGTTCACTAACTCATTGCACTTACTTTGTACACGGCTTAAATTATCCCGTAGACAGTTTAACATCTGATTCTGAACACTTCAATCGTAAATATCTTTTGAACGAAATAGAAATTTGAAAAACTGAAACCTGTCCTGTGCTTTTATTGTTAATATGAATATAACAAAGTATGGGGGAACCACTAGAGTTCCAAACTAGTTTTGAGGATTTGGGCAATGTTACTAAGTCCCTTTAATGTCACCCCTCAATCATACTGTTGAAGTGGGTGGGTCTCATACGTATGCATGGATAGCTGCAAAGAAATGATCATGGTGATGGGAAGATTTTACTTTGGGAAAAGGGTCCCTCCCTTTCAATCTTTTGAGGGATGTTTGGGTTGGATTTGTTAATCCTGTCATTGTAACACCTAGCTTAGCTGTGGACACATGCTGAGTATTGGTTAAGTGCGTGGTACTTGTATATATATTCTTGTATCTAGGCTAGCAATAACCAATCAGACTAGACCCCTAGACCCCTGTCAATCATGTCCCAGACTCACCAAGACCACTTCTCTTATTTAAAGTTATTACGGGGTGATTGCAGATTAATTTTAATCAGATAGAAAAAAAAAATATTATTGCACACTTATCATATATACACAACACAACTTCCTTTATCAAATCAAATCTTGTAATAAACAAGCCAGCTCACGATATTTGAATTGATAACCACACTTTAGCGATGATATTCACAAATATATTGAACAGGTACCAGCTCCTATAGCCATACAATTTGTACATGTGATATGAATTCATATTTTAAACCATGCAGATATACAAAAGAGACACAATCAGTTAATAAATACTAAATTGGTCTACAACAGGTAGGACTACATCTCGTTTTGGTATACCGAACGGTTCTTGAAATGTCAATTTCCCAAAGTAAAAAAAAAACTTACTACCCTTAAAGGGATCTAGTAACTTTGTTGACATGTGCAAAAATTGATGAATGGTTGATGCAATGTATATTGTTGTTATCTCATATGTCCACAGGGTATTGTGTGAACATTTCAAGTCAAATGGACATTGTATGGCCAAGTAATGAGCGAAAATGCAAAGTGCTATTCAGTAACTCACTGGACTCACTTTGTACACGGAAGAAAAACTCGCCCGGAGTTTTTCTTATCTGAATACTTCAATCATACATATCTTTGTAACGAAAGGGAAATTTGACAAACCGAAACCCGTCCCATGATTTTATTGTTAATACGAATACAACAAGGTATAAGGGAACCGCTAGAATTACAATTTTATTTTGAGGATTTGGACAATGTTACTAAGTCCCTTTAACCTAAAACTAAGTCTAATCATAATCCATAATCCTAACTAAATCATAATCCTTATTCTAAGCCCATAAACTATAAGTGTATTAGTTGACAAAAAGGTAGACAAAATGGGTATAAACCAAGTGACAAGTTCTAACGATGTATTCAGAACATGATCCAGAAATGTGAGAATGTGAGAACCAAAACTAAATATTACCTTTAACCCTCCAATAATCTTAAGTATCCTTTAATTGCAAGGACATCCTAACTCCTTAAAGAGCCTCTAGTATGTACCAGGGTCCTTGTCAATTCTAAGAACTATTGTACTCCATATACATAATCGTTTGTGCCTGCTCCTAATGATGCGCACCATTACAGCAAATTATAGCTCATACAATTATTCTTTATTTTTTAAGCCATACTGTTTCATTATTGATTTGCATTTTCTATTTCTAATGACATTATTTTCATCCTCTTTCAACGTACAATTTCCTATTGCACTTCAAGCGATTATTATTGGTTGGCGTTGCAGTCTGACACAATCATATCATCTTCCTTTCAATATTTCCCTGTGAATCAGGTTTCATTCATTCAATTTTGACATTTAATCATTTTTGTCACAAGTGGGACAATATCGCGCTGAAATTGAAAAGAAAAAAAGAGGTGAAAATGGGTTTTTAGGACACAGTCCTGCCAATCACAGCATGTTTGAATGTGCTCCAGTTATTATTCCATTTCCCCAATTCCTACTCATGAAAAAAGTGCAAATAAAACATCAGTTCAGTTGAGTTTATTCATAATATAAAATACAAGATAAAATACAATGTAAAATCATAATGTGTACTGGAATCACTTCAGAAAGCTATATAAAAAGTGGCTCATACAGTAAAATATAACTTAATAAATATACTATGCCATTTCAAGAAAATGTGTAGCATTTATCTGTTAAATACTGCTTCATCTTGGACTACCCTTTTTAGTCAATCGACTCTTCTCCCTTACAATAATGTTAATCATGCATGCCTACAACATCAGAACACAACTGGGTCAAATCAATTTGATGTAATTATGTATTTTCATAGATAATAAAAGCTTAAATACATTTTTTTTTTTGCAGAATGCAAAGCCAGATAACAATCAAGATTCAAGGAATTAAATAACTGACAGCAAATTTATTTTTAAAAACTCATTAAAAAGATAAAAAAAGATAAAATATAGAAATGCAAATGACTGCAAACTGACATTGTCATGCTATTGAACAAGAATACAGATTCTTGGCACCATAAAGCAATTTATATCTTGAGAGAATGATTTGTTTGAATATGTTGACATGCCTTTATCTTGACTTAAAAGTGATCCATTAACTTCACAAGATGTTTCATATGGTGATATTTGAGACTTCAATCATCTATCTATATTGTAACTTCTGAAGTTCTAATGGTTTTAAGGGGATTCATCAAACAGATGCTGCTCTGACCAAGCCAATTTACTTATACTTTACATAACATATTGTGCATACAAAACAAACAAATTGTTAACCTAGCAAAACAGTGAAAATTATGTCAAACTTTAAGACAGATTAGTCATAATTGTTCAAGGAAGGGTCAGATTTCCTCCACCTGTTGAGCCTTAGGCGCCGCCACTGTTCACACTACAACCAGTGTCCTTACACTTGTTACTACAGTGCCGGTGGGAGGGGAGGAGTGTGGTTTTGACTGGTCGATATACAAACAAGATATAGGGCAGAGTATAGTTCCATAGAAATGACGTTATACAGGTCTAACAAATTGAGTTAGACCAAACTCACTTACATTCTACTACCCATGTGTATAAAGGGTGTATAAAAAGGAGCTGAAAGCCTTCATGTGAATGATCTTCTCAAGGCCCATTAACCACTTGGAAGGAATGCTGCTCAGGGAGTGGAGATGGTGCACACAATGTGTTCGGAATCGCATTGAATCATATGACTGGGGTAATAATTCAGTGTGAAGCACTTAGATGATATTGTATCATATAACCAAACCTTTCATTATTATTATACATTTATTGATAGTTATTTCCCCCAAGACTGTCAGACGGCTTTGAAGATGGAAGAAAAGCAACAATTCAATTTATTTCAGGAGAAAAAAACTCATGACAGCTAGCCAGACAGTATTTGAAGCTTTCAATCAAAGAAGCGATTCTTCAGTTGGTTACACAATAACGATGACGTCTGTAAGTACAGGAAGATGACAATGGGGAAGGAAGGGCTATAGAAAACTTGACAAGTTATAAAGAAACTTAGCAAGGGACAAGATAAATAGTCTTGACCATTAAAAAAGTAATAAAAAAAGTAGTGCAACTACAAGCATAGTTCATAGTTCTTTCAGCAGGTTGATAAATGAATGGGAAGTAAAGGCATTCCCACCCACTTCATATTGGTTTGTGATTTGATTTGTCTACACCCATTAGGTATATGCCTCATTAATTTTAGTCTGCCTGAAACTTCAATATCCCAACTTTCAATTGGATCCCAACCATAAACCTAATCTAAACCCATAACCCTAATACAAACCCTAATCCAAACCCCTAATCCTAATCCTATCCACTAACCATAATCATAATTCATCTTAATCCTAATCTTAGTACAATGTAGTTAGTAGAGATCTAGAAGTCGAAATGGAGAGTAGACCAAATGGGTGTACACCAAGCAGCAACCTACCATTTCTTTAATTATATTATTTATTATATTCTTTAACCAAGTCTATCCTGTTTCCGAATATATAAGGATCATTTGTACTGGTCCCTGGCGGGTGTTATTATTCAGGCGTCACTGAGAATAATCTCTACAGGCGAGAGCTTTTGTCCACTAGCCATCCCTTTTTTAATAAGAAAATTGCCTAAAGACGTTAATATGGGAAGGGTTTGTGGCAGCCTCATCATTACTTTTCAACTCTGTTCAAGCAGAAATACTTAGGAGGTAATAACGATGATGAAAGTGGTCTGCGCTCAAGCTAAATCTATTATGAAATTCCCAATTGATTGAAAGAATTAAAAACTAAATTTTCTGTTTATTCATTTGCACATATTCAACTACTTAAGATCTCTGCTTAAACACCCCTGACTGTTTCTTACAAACTAAAATTTGCCTAAACTATCACTAACACCCTCACTAGTTTTGATAAACTTTGTAAAAATGCAACAACAACAAAATTATTTATACAGTTTATTATGTCTAGATTTTTGTCAAATTCTATAATATACCATTTTCAGAAAAAAGGGAATTTACCATTTTACATTCTTGCAGTGCATCTATCATTGCACAAACAATTGTTAGACAGAAATGGTAATTGTTCATTCTATAATTATTTTGTTTGAATGATACAATTGCTGAAGCTGTCATTTGAAGGTAATTGAGATGTTCAGCTCCTTCCAGATGCCACATTACAAGATTGAAAAGAAGTTTCTAATAAAGTACATTGGTATAGCTTGCATCTAACAAATATTACTCTTAGATAGGGTCTTTTAAATTTAGAATAGTCATGCTTTTCATGTTGTACAAAGGAAATTCTCATTTATCACTATTAACTCATTAATGGGTTAATGATTTTGAATATAAATGTAAATCCTTACAATTAATTATAAATAGCTAAATAACAATATCAACTGAGATAGCTCAATATACATTGAGTTACCAGTGAAAGGAGATACACTGTGTTTTTATCAGTTATGGCTGTAACATGCATTGAACAGTTGACTAGATGCATTTTCTAATTCAGATAGGCTGGAATTAACAAAGATGGTTTCAATTTTATTTTAAATGCCCACAGTTTTATAAAGTTTTCATTTCCAAAATACAATACAATTCAGCCAATAAACTACTGAACACAACATTTATTTTTTGTTTAAGTACGGTATTAAATTATCTATAATTCATAATATGTTTGTTGATTAATTTTGATTAATTTGATTAATTTTTGGATTAATTTTGTCGGAGAACAGATATTCCCATTGAAAAGTTTACAACGGGTCATTCACAAAATGGTGTAATAAACACTGTTTGAACATCATTTGACACATTTAAACCATGGTTAATTGTGTGAATTCCAGCTTTATCATGAGTAGCCAATCACAGCCCACCATACATTCCCCTATTACTAGTGGACAGTCAGGAATAAGCGAAGGTATATCGGCAAGCAGAGAACTGCATCACATGTAACGCTATATACGTGTCTAAAGATAAGTTATCTGAGACACACCTGAAGTGAGGTTTCATGGCAATTAGCAACAGACCCTCAGCTACCGGGGAAGATTTCCACCTTTAACTGGTCCCTTCCACCATCTGTCCTCACAGCAAGGCGGTACTAGGCTAGTACTAGGCTAGTACCTCCTTGCTCAGTCAGTGACAGTAAAAGTTACTCATTTCCTAGTACAGAATATTTGCTGGTAATCCTCAATATTGTAAGGGAAATTCTTGAAATTAATTCAAGGAATGCCTAAAGGCAGCCAATTTCTAGCTATATTTGTACATGCCCATTAAATAATTGGTAATATGTTGTTGTTGTTGTTGTTGTTGTTGTTGTTGCTGCTGCTGCTGCTGATGTTGTTGTTTAAAATGTTGGTGTTGCATGAACAGTTATACATTTTACATGCTAAAAATGCATGAAAATTAAATTTGATTACAATAATTGCAATAATCTAAACCCAGATTTTGATAACCATAATTGACTACAGGCTTAACCTGTAAAACCAAAGGACCAATCAACCATATGCAATGAACAGTTTTACAGTGCTGTTTTGATTACAAAACAATTTAAACCTCATTCATGATTGGTGCAAAGTAAATTAAATATGGCCAACTTCTGATTGGCTCAAAGTGGCATGAATGGCATGTTATCGGTGGAATTTTCTCCCATGTATATTCATAGCAGCCATGCTGCTTCTTTACAATCAGTCATAATGAAATGCATTTATTTATAAATAATTTAAAATAAATTACATGAAGTTGTTCAAAATTTGCAATTATTTGTATGGAAAAACAAGTTTAAAAAACAATTCTAAATTAGATCTACGAATTTCAACATTAGTAGATCCAATTATATCAATGTAAAACTCACTTTAATTGTGGTAGTGTAATTAAAGCTAATTGAGATGAAAAGGGATTTTAAAAACATAAACAAGATCCAAGAATATCAATACAAGTCAATCCAACTACACGCTGCATGAAACTCATTTCAATCATGGTAGTGCCATAATTAAGATGTCGCCTAACCTTGACACTCTACACAAATGTCTTTCACAGAAGACCAAATGAAAAAGTAGTTTTATTGCCTCTTTTTCAAGGTCATATGTCAAATACCTGGAAGTTGAAGTGCTTACCCTGACAATGGGCTTTAATACAGGTGATGAATTGTCCAATTAAGTAGACACGATTTCAAACATCATGCTCAAATCCTGTTTAATCATCGGTGATCCCATTCAAGCACGCATTTACATTGTAATTTAAGCGTCACCAATTGTGAAACACAAATATTTGTCTATGATTGTTAGATGTGATAAACTTGATAAATGTTTCCTAATGGCCAAATGGAGGCAAGGAGGCGGGTTTTTTCTTACTGTAATCATAACTGTACAAAGAGAGAACAGATTTATATAATACATTGTCAAATCAAGTCACACATTCGTGCTATAACCATAACATCAATGAGCTAATACAAAATAAAAGATTATGTATGATATCAACAAGTTCATAACATTTTGGGAGGGCAAAAATGTTGCCTTTTTTGCCTTTTGCAACAAAGGTTTAACACTGGTTTCTAAGTGTACGAGTGTTAGAGTCAAGGGTGGGGACTGAACCCACGTCCTCCTGAATACCAGACAGGCGTCATGACCACTAAACCACCAAGATCAACCAATGCTGGTTCAGGGGCATAGTGGGGTCACAGACTGATTGGGGGGGGGGGGGGGGGGCACACAAATTATTGATGCACTCCATCTACTTCTTCATTTTGTAAAGGATTTCTCCCTTATGTTGTTATTGTTTCTATTAGATAATTGGGGCATATCCCCATATCCCCCCCCCCCCCCTCCCTGCTCATCTGACTTTAAGCCACTGATAATTGTTTAATTAACACTGTCAGTTCCAAGTCCAGAAAAGGTAATTGCAATATCACACACAAACTATGGCAATGGAATGAAAGGGTTAATGCACTGATTTACTTACCGTTCTTCTGACAGCACCTTGGACAACATCTGACCCATAAACTTGAACCTCAGAAAGAAAGGTGCAGACTGCTTCATCTTGACAAACGGATAGCAATTTCCATGGTAAATCTGCAATTAGCTTCAGGCTAACTTCTGGGCAAATTAGCTGGAAAATATACAACAAATTCAAGGTCAAAATAAAAATTGGAAAGGCCAAATGACAGATCAAGTGCACAAATTTGATTACATAAATCATTTAACAGGTTTTAAAAATGGCAGGTAATATACAAGTTGAGCTGAAATTACCTAATAAATCGTGGGCTGTCATAAAGGAATAACGAGAATCGATTTCATCTGAAAGATTATATACGCTAGACACAAACTAACTTATCTCTGACAAACCTGAAAAGTAAGATGAACTTTCTTGTTAGATATAAGGGACAGTATGTTCATTATTTGCTTTTCCTTGAAAATCGGCTAAGGACTAAGAATTCCCAAATTAAACTAAGTTTTTGGTGTCATTTCACATCAATTTAAGCCATGGTTTTAGCCAACCGTTCTATGGAAGGCCTGGTGGAAACAGTTCCATCTTGTGACAATAACTGTTCATTTGTGGTAAAATTAATGAACAAAGATTTTTTGTATTGACTTACTTGCCTTATGCCTTTCACTCCAATGGTGGGTTGAGTGGTGGCATCCGCGTCACAATTTCCCACCATTTCTGTGTATTAGAATTAATTAAATATTTTGAATTTATGACATAAGAAATATCATTTAATAGCTTAACCCATTCAAGACTGTTAGATTTTGGTATAGCATGTATTCTCCATAGACCTCAACCTGAGTATGGGTTAATGGCATTCTATTCTCTGTATTAAAAATGAAAGACTAATTTGCAGCACACAGCTCCATAAATACGTGGCCATTTTAAGCCATGATTTATTCTGAAAGCACTTTTGTGAATACCAACCTAAGTATACATATTGTGTGTTTCTTGGATCTGTCTTTTGTTCTTTTACGTTACCTCTTTGACCTTGACTGTTTCACCTTTTATAATGTTTCCCTTTGAAAATGGATGCTATAATTATGTGATTATTCAATACAAAATGGACCAGACAACTTGATGAAGTCATTCTAAAGTTAAAAAGAAAAATAATAGTGTTTCTGTTAGTCTCTAACTGCTAAATAAATTATTTGTTAAAGTATTATAAGTTTTATCTTCTTTCAATAACTAGACCTAAATATCAATTTATCCCTTGTATTGGTACAATGTTAATGGTATCTCTGCAATGTTTTCAATTCACCATCCACCTCTCTTTCTCATTTGATGATGATCTACATCACTCCTATGGCGCCATTTATCTGATTTTAAAATGTCACCATATATTTGCAAAATGTTGGGGTAACATAGTTTTTATATTTTTCTTAGGTTGACATGTGTGCAAATATGTGTGGGAAAATGAAGAAACTAAGATGGACAGATCAATTGTAGTATAAACTAGCAAATTACCCGTCACCAGATCTTTGAGTAAGATAATGTTGTATGTTGTATATTTGTATTTCGTTATTTTTTGTATCTATCCTGTAAAAAACATTTGGTCAATTAATGGAATCTCTGTTTGAATGGTTATGATATGATTTAATAAGTGTATAATTAAAAATACAATCTCATATTCACAGGCATATGCGTACACGGGGGGGGGTTCAAATTTCACTTTGATGAAAAAGGGCTGTTTTGGGGTTTCCCCCCCCCCCTCAAAAACATATTCACGGACACCATGAACCCCCCTCACAAATTCTTCACCGACACCCCCCGCCCCCTTTTGAAAGAATCTTCACCAGTACCCCCTCTCGAGAAAATCTTCATCGACACCCCCCTCGCGTCGAAAAATA
This sequence comes from Echinarachnius parma, assembly GCA_037951105.1. Taxonomy (NCBI): domain Eukaryota; kingdom Metazoa; phylum Echinodermata; class Echinoidea; order Clypeasteroida; family Echinarachniidae; genus Echinarachnius; species Echinarachnius parma. Next base: position 25,611 of record JBAMJV010007132.1, read on the forward strand.
TTCACCGACAACCCCCCCCCTCGAAAAATCTTCTCCTACACCCCCACCACCCCCCTTCGAAAGAATCTTCACTGTTACTCCCTCTCAATAAAATCTTTACTGACACCCCCCTAGAAAATTCTTCACCGACAACCCACCCCCCCTTTCAAGATTCTTCACCGACACCCCCCCCCCCCCCCCCCCGGTGGTGATTCAATCTCATATTCAAAGGCATATGGGTACCCGGGTTGGGGGGGGGGGGGGGGGTGAGGACACCCACCCCCCTTACAAATTCTTCACCGACACTCTCCCTCGAAAATTCTTCACCGACAGCCCCCCCCCCTCCCCACTCGAAATACTTGACCGACACCTGACCCCTCAAAAATGTTGGTTGAGGAAATAACCACCCCCCCCCCCCTCAAAAAATATTCACGGACACCCATCTCCCCTCACAAATTCTTCAGCGATACCGAAAGAATCTTCACTGGTACCCCCTCTCGAAAAAATCTTCACTGACACCCCCCTCGAAAAATCCCCCACCCCCCATCGAGATTCTTCACCAACATCCCTCCCCCCTTCGAAAATTCTTCACCGCCCCCCCCCCCCCACGAAATATTTGACCGACACCACCCTCGAAAATTCTTCACCGACACCCCCCTCGAAATACTTGACCGACACCCCCTCGAGTTACTTGACCGACACCCCCCTCGAAATACTTGGCCAACACCCAGCCCGTCGAAAATTTTGGTTGACGCAATAACCCCCCCTACCCCCCCCCCCCCTTGTAAAAACCCTAGGTATGCTGCCAGCGATCACATGTCAAACAATAAACAGTATTAATTAAATCGTTGTCAAGTAGATCAATAACCCTAATTCCTTGCTCTTCTTGTTTACACGTTATTTACAAAAAGCACACATTTTTTATACTTCAGTACAACAAAGTATGCACTTCGAGCAAACATTTACAATTAGCCTGTATTCAGAAAATTAAACCAGTGACAGAGAGAAACCTATTTTGGTAGCCGTATACCCTGTTTTGCCAATTTTGCGAATATCGTGTTGAAAATGTGAACAAAAATCACCGATCAAATTCAGTCATGCATATACGGACATGTACAATCACACGAATGTGTGTACAATGTAGTAGATTGTGCGTTGACAATGCACAGATGCCGGACCTACAATATTCCGCTACCCTGTATATAGTCTATGCAAATTCCCCGCCCGACGGTCGCTTTCGCTTTTGGAATGTACCGTCCGTTTCTTGATAGAAATACATATATTTCATCAGATTTGTTTTAATTCTATTCGAAAATCAGTCATTACAATTTTTAAATCCATATTATTTAAAAGTTTGAAAAACAACAATTCGCAAGCAAATTACGATAGTCTTAATTCAGGCGCACACAGCGGCACACGTGTTATTTCCGATTTGACAGGCATACGATAATGTGCGTAAGTAATTTACAACGTATCGATTCCAGGCTGAACAAAGACTACATAATGAAAGGTCATTTCAGCAACACACTTTTCACGGTACTTCCGTCGCAAGCATGTGTGATGATCAGCGCTCCACGCGACTGCATGGCAAATGAACGTGGAATATTGGCCGATTCATAACTGACCACTGGTCAAACTGACCCCGACCTGACCCAGACCACAAACCTCTATGGGTCATCACCAATCACTACCCAAAGTTTGATGTTGGTGCCTCAATGCACTACGAAATGCATAGATGGACAGACAGACAGACAGACATACATGATCGGCTACTTTAGTATAGTAGATAGTAGATGGGTATAAAACATACCAAAACTCTTTTGCCCAAATTTCTCCACTTTGGAGAACTGGAGCCAGTCACCAATGAGATAATTGTTCCATCATTTTCTAAAAGATTCAGCCAAATTTACTGGTCTACCTGTCACTGAGCTAGTATGTTTTCCACAAAATATGGGAGAAAAGAAAATAACTTCAAGCTAAAAGTACCAGCTATATTTTCAAGATGCTCACAAATATTCACATACATTTAACATTTTACATAAATATTCTTAATATTTGATCCTGATATCACTCAAATCTATGACATGATTACAATCTAAGATTTGGTAGGACATAAAGATTAGTTGTATGCCAAACTTTCCATGGTTAAGGTACAGAAGGTAACTATAATTATGCATGCATCGAGACAATAGTACTCTCTATGAACTTGATAACAGAGTTAACGTCCATGTGCCACTCAATTTACATTTCTAAGCAGATCATAACTTATTTCATCATGTCAAGTTTGAAATAGTCCTCAGACACTGTAAACCTTTTCAAGTCAAAAGTCTACAGTTCATGAAAAAGCACATGAAAGAAAGCTCTGATTTACTATTTTTGCTGCTATTGTGACAAATAGTTTGGGGCAAAACAAGTATCACCCCCATTTTATAATGCTACAATGTTTTTAGAAAACTTATAAAAGTTTTCTATAAACAATATCTTGAAGTTCAATCTTTAGCATTCATATAAATATCTGCTACATGATTTGAACTCGAGATTTGGGTTACAAAAACATGGTCATGGCTAGCATTTAATTCTATGGCAAAAGTTCCCTGGTTGAGATGCAACTCTATAATATTTCAAAGTTAATGCCTTAGTTGCACTTCTGCCAACCACTTTTGTTTGTATCATTTCTCTTAGCAGATGGGTTTTACAGTTGAGGCGCCATGCTTGGGAATCAAACATATGACCCTTGTATTGAAAGGACCAAAAATATGCCAACATATCCAGTTAAAATATAGGACTTCACTTGAATGATCTGAAAAGGGCAACTACATTGCCTCTTACGAAGCGTGTGGAGTTTAATCTTCTTTTTCTTGGCTTAACCCAGTTAGAAGAAGGATCATTCTGAAGAAGGCATACGATGCCTCTGGTACTGATTTTCCATTATGGTTCTGCTTCACAGTCAAGTGGAATAGTTATGGGATGCAGGCCCGTAGCCAGGATTTTCCAAGGGGGTGCGTAATTTACAAGAATGGGACCGAGACCACTGGTTGAGTCGTGTATTGTGTAAGCAGGGGTGGGGGAGTCAACAAGACTGATTGTTACCCGAGAACACTGGATTAGATGGTCGAGACCGATAAAACTTGAACCTATCTGAATTTTTTTTGGGGGGGTACGCACCACCACCTACCCCCCCCCCCCCCCCCTGGATATGGGCCTGTGTTGGGGTGGGGGGCACGTGCCTAGCCTTCAATAATTTGACGTTAAAAACCTTACTGCAACATTAAACAATTTGGTTCAAAGAAAAAAGTGGTGTTAAGAGTATTTTTGCTTTGTTATTTAGAATATGCTGCAACAGTAAAAACCTACAAACATCAAACATGAAATAAATGGGAAGAGAAGGATGATCATTAAGAAATGTACAGTCTATTCATGAAAGTATGTTTAATCATGCTACAAGAATATTTATTACAAGTATGTTGAAGGAATAATGGAAGAATAATGAAGGAATAATTTAATGCCAAACTGTGAACATGTACATTGTATAGATCATATCGTGGTAAATGTACACAGCAAAGCGGCACTGTACGAAAATGTGTTGAAACAATTATGCACCGTCTGTTGAGAGAAAAAAGGGCATTTAGTCACTTTTATACTTCTGAGATATTCATGTTTATAATTTTGGAATCTTATAGAAACCCAATTTAGTTCTCTTATGATTTTGATAAATATTTCAAAAATTAGAAATAATTATAACCTTTACAAAAGTTGGCATTACACACAGTGGAGGCTCTGACCTACAAGAGTATGTATACATATACTGTATATATGCAGAACTCAATTTATCCGATAAAGACTTTACGCCCTTCTCACTCTCACCCAACAACATTCATGCTATTTTCTGTAAATGTTTCCCAGATGAACATTCGGACACGAGGTGGAAGTTGAATAAACGGCCCGATAATAGCATCGTCTGGTCTATTTTGGGGAGGAGCATGACATCATCATTTCTGGTGAGAGAGTTGAAAGGAAGTTTACCAAACTTACAGTTTATTGCTTTCTTTTAGCATAAAAACCTTGTTTTAGTGCCATGGACGCATATATAGCTTCTAATACCTCAATAGCAAATTTGTAGGGTTTGGAAAATAAAAGGGCTAACCACTTAAAGTGAATAAACTAACAAAATCTTGTTTTTAACCCTTTAACTTCTCATTTTGTGAATGCCTTCTTTCACCGATCTATACTTTTTTTTTATTATAGTACTTACCATAGATACATACAGCATGTAAAACCTCAATAACATTTTTATGATTTTAGAAATAAAAGAACTAATACTGTCTAGTATCTACAATCATGAAAATGGAAGAGAGATGAAGGTTTTACTTCTCTTCCTTTTTACACAGGGAAATATTGTATAAATATTGTATATACATACTTCTCTTGTTCTCCCACTTGCCTAGCATGGCAGTACACATTGGGGGAACTCCCATCACATACTGGTGGGGTTTGCTGCTCCCCCTGATGTGCCTCGGGAGAACACGAGATTAGATCAAGCAAAGAATTTAACTACGTCAAGAAAGCTTTGGGTGTGCATATTAAAAAGAACATCAACAATACAAACAAATATTCATTCAAACAGCTTAATACATCCCCTAACTGTTTTTTTTATATTTTGTCTCAATATTATTTTGTTAGTCTGTTTGTTTATTTGATTATTTGTTTCTTTTGGTTATTTGTTTGTTTGTTTGCTTGTTTTGGTTTTCTCTTTGTTTGCTTAGTTTTTGGTTTCATTCTTTATTTTCATCTGTAGTATTTCTATGTTCTGCCAGAATGAGCGTGTGCGCATTTCCAGGTCATCCTCATTCATGCCTTCGCAGGGAAAGTCCCCAGAAAACACATCTGGGACAGAGATATCATATCACAAACAAACTGAGGGAAGCAAGTCCATAAATACAATTCTACAGTACTTAGCGTACATAATATGTAACATTATAGCTGTAGTAACACAGGTGTATAAGGTATCATACAAAATGGCCTCTAGTTGTTCTGGTTATATAAAAGATTTGTTCATGAAAGGGCATGTAACTTTTAAACTCTATTAAAGTAAATATTCTGCTGCACATATGCAAGCAAGAACTATAATCTGCCACATCAGAGTTTCTTCAATTTTCTTAATATTTAATTGCTCATTTGTTTCTATGTTTATACTAAATTTGTTCTTGATCAGTTGGTTATTTGGTGAAATGTCTGTTAGTGAAAAGTCTGTTGGTCAGTCGGTCAGTCAGTCAATTGGTCATTTTGTCTGCTATGAGAAATTATTGATTTTTAATGATTTGAGTAGAGTATTTGCAAGTTTCATGCATCCTATAATTAGACCAAGTGGGATAGCCCAAGTGACCCTAGACCAAACCCAACACATTATTATTTACAATGAAGCATTGTTTTTCTCTGCTGGGGATATAATTTGATGGCCACTATTTAGGCAGGTTGGCCACTATAGACAGGTAGCCGCCAAGACGGATTGGACTGTAGGGGAGTTCCCCAAGCCTCCCATCCTGACTCCGGCCCCACCTTATACACCTATAGATACTTTTAGATACCAATAGATATATAGGTACTGTATCTGCCAGCATTAGAGTGCAGTGATTAGAAGTGCAGTGATCTGTAGTGCACCGTGGTCGGACTGAACTGGGGGGGGGGGGGTGGAGGCACACAAATTATTGGAGGCACCAAATGTATTTTCTTTACATTTAAACACATTTTTATCTTTTTTTGTTTTTGTCAAATTATTGGGGGGCACATGCCCCCAGACACCCCCTCCCCCAACACCCTGGCGCTACACCACTAACCGGACAGTGATTGAAGGGGTCTTGAGATTCCCCCTCCTACGCTATCACATCCCCTCCTCACTCAGCCAGAAACCAGTATTTCCCTTAACGTCACTTCTCAGATCTTCACATAGATTTGCCCAAATCTTAACATGTTCCCTTCTAGATTTTGCAATCCCCATAGAGTCAATACAGGGCCACCAGGTTCCCGTAGTCAGTGGATTAAGCTATACAAACTTTCTCGAACCATACCTCCTTGCTAGAACCCTCATTATGAAAGGTCTAGGTTTGTGATAGAATATTCTTTGATATGACAGCCAACTTCTTGAATTGTTTTTTATCCAAGTGTGGCTTGAGGATGCAGTATCACCTAGGGATTGCGCAACCTTTCCGCCCATCCTCTCAAGCCGCTCATAAAAAATGGTTTGTCATTTTCCCTAAATCTAAATATTAGTCATAAACTATGTATTACTGACATCTCTAATTGTTTTATCAATACATGTCTCTATTGAGATCTGTAGAAATTGTCATACATTTAGTGGCCGCCTGTCTTTAGCAGCCAACTTGCATTACTATTGGAGCAACTGCAGAGAATAAGTGTTATAGAACCTGTCTAAAGTGGCCACTTCTCTTGGGATCCCCAAATCCCATGATTGGAAAGCATGCACTCTACCATCTTGCCACATCATGTCCACATACCATGTAAAGTTGCCATAACATGGGAAAGAAGTACTGACTTTCAAAGCATTGCTTGTCCAGGAACAGTACATTATCATTGTTATTTTATTTCTATGGTATTTCAATCACGTAACAATGGTTGTTTGTAGAGTTTTTATAGAAGTGAGGAGATGCTATACTATCAATTCCAAGTTTCAAACAAGCACATACAAAACAGGAAATCAACAACCAATTTGTTCCCTGGTTTTATGGATTTCTGGCTTCTGACTTTCCAAAAAGTTCCCACAGTTTCTGAGGACCACCATTTAATTCAAAGCTTCCCATCACACCACATGTCAAACATGCTTCCAGACTGTCAAATTTGCGGGTGGCCTTAATTGGACAAATTATCGCACATTGAATACATCGGGTGGGTGGCAGTGGCGAATCCAAATAAGGGGGGGGGGGGGGGGGGGTACAGGGAGTGAATGCCCTTCCTGTGGGATATAGCCTCCTATGCCCTCCTAAATTGGAACCTATGCCTCCCCCAGCCCCGGCCCCCAATCATGGTCTGTGACCCCTAGCAGTGGCTTGGGACCCCAAAAGAAAAAATAAAGAAATACAAAACAATGTGTTTAGTTTAGTTATTTTTTTTCATTCTCATGGAAATGTTTCCCCTCTCTTTGCCCCTCTCCCCCCCCCCCCCCCCCCCCCCCCTGCTCCAATGTCTGGAGTGGCCATGATAATGGCATATAGGAGAGGGCTAAGAGGGGGTGATAAGTTATGAAATAAGGTTGTTAATATAAAGAGACGTTGATGGACATTGTATCCCACAATGCATAAAACATGTGACTTGGCCCTCTCAGGTCATGTAAGAATAATTACCGTCAATTATCCCAGGAACTATTAAATGACAAACTTAATTGGTTGGACTTTTTTTCGATCAAATATACTTCAAAACATCCGTATGTTGCTGACGCACCTACAAAACATTGTAGGGGAATGCTATAGAGTAATTCATTGCACAATATTAAGGCCGTTTTATATTCATTAGCCAATTACATTTTCAATTATTAGTTTACATTTGGGGGGGGGGGGGGGGTGTCAGGAGACAAAATAGCCTGAGTCTCATATTGCTTAGTTTTATTTTAGTTGGATAATTGAACAAGTCTTATAGATACACCTTACATAATTTCCTTGGATTCAGCTACCCTTTTTACACTTTGAATTAATTATCTTCCACAAATTGCTACCTAAATCATAACTTTCTTTTCTCAACATAACCTTTTATGTAAATGTCAGTTGGTATTAAGAAAATCATGAATTCAAGCAAAAAGAATGACCTACAAAAATGATTTCATGACAGATGTATCAATACAATGACCTACATTTTGTAATCGGCACATTATGTAGATGTGCTCAGGTTCTAAGGAGTAATGAGAGAAATGTGCCTCAGAACAGGTTGTGGTCCTAGCCCCTGGGCCTGTGATGCAACTAATGTGAAGGGTACTCCTGGGCAGAGCGGTTATCTGCTAACCCAACTTCCATTCACATCCAATCCTAGTACGCTCATCATTTTTTCTTACAGCTTTTATTCTATTTTAACCCATTGTGGACTGATTGGTTTTTCCTATAACCTGTATTCTCCATAGACCCCAGTCTGAGTATTTTCATGACCAGTCCTGAATGGGTTAAGATTGTGGTTAAAACAAGGTGCAAACAATAGAATGGGGTCCATATGCTGGCTACATTGAGTCACTTCCAATGATAGAGATAGCCATCACATTGATCATCATTCATGATCATCATCTCTGCTATCATATTGCTACTTGTCGCTTGTCGCTAGTTACTTTGTCTGTCGGTTGAGAAAGAGAAGGGTGCTATGTCACTTTGGCACTTCGGAGATTATGTTAAAGTTTGGGAGCCATGTACAAACCTAATTTTAATAGCTCTTCTGATTCATTAATAAATATTATCCTAATTAGAAAAACAATTATTATCTGAAAGCTTGAAATCACATTAAGATGGCTATGACCTACAAAATGGTACCCTATGTAGAACTCAATTTGGCTCAAAATCAACTTAATGCCCTTCTTATTCTCACTCAACAACTTTAAAATGTTCACTTGTTAATAATAGAACTCAAAGTTAATTAGCCATGCAATTTATATTTTCCTCTTTTCTTTGTCCTTCTTGCACATTTAAACTAGAGATGAAACAAATGCTCATGGGCCATTTTGTTTTACATGCTAAGACAAGAATCTTGTCTAGATATCTCTTAGACTTTCAAGCGACTTATAAGACAGAGTTGCCAGCACTTATGGCTGATGTGTCACATGGCACACTTTCCGCTCATGTGACCGTCAAACAAATATAAGATAAATTGTATGTATTCAACTATTAATTTCTTACTGTATAGTTTGCTTCATGCACAAGTAGTATCAATTTCAAACATATTTCAAATACTTGTCATCATGTGAATCTAGCTTATAGATGGTGTTTCGAAAATTACACTTATGAAAAAAGTCGAAATAAAGATTGTATCAATTAAGAATCTATTTTTTATTCAACATCGTTTCTTAATGCAGGTAGATAGCAATAATTCATTTGGTATTAAGACGATTATGTTTTTTAAAGTAGTTACAACACTTTAGAACAGACTACTTGATTGAGTCAAGATCGAAGCTTGACAACAAATTTCTTGATATCGCATAGTGGGGGCCAAAGCTTCATAGCTAGTTTCTGAAGTCAAAATAAATGTATTGGTTAAGACTTCAGAAACTAGCTATGAAGCTTTAGCCCCCTCCACGGCTGGTTTTGGATATATTCAGGCCGGGGTTTTGAGAGAATGCATGTTATCAACAATCAAATAGTCCCGAATGGGTTAAGCTATGTTTGCAAAATGATTCAACATTTTCTTATAATCTAATTCATCATTAATGACAGACATGTAGGTAACATGAACATTGACTTTTGCTATGAAAGTTCATGTTCTGCAAGTTTGAGTTCACGTTCTTACAACACTTCATTATTTTCCAAAAGAATTTTGTTTGCAATGGCTTACTTTTTGTACCGTTTCCAAAGGAAATATTGCTAATTTCTGAGGGAAATATCGTTCATTGCATTCCGTTCTGTGTCTAATTATCCATCAACAAAGTATCAACATTATACCTGCATGCATTCATATGAAATCACAAATGTTAAGAGATAATTATAGTATTTTTTTTTGACACAATTAGTCACTTTCAGCTCAAATTCAAGATGAAACTGATAAAGGATATCAAATATCCATTTTTTTTCTCATTGAAAACAAAAATAAAGGAGGAGAGAAATGATTGATTTCAAAGTTGCAAAGCTGTATTAGGCATAACTTTTACAGACTTCAGACTTCAGAGCATATACTTGTTCATCTTTAAAGATTTAGGGACGGTATTAAGAAAGTGTATAACTTTTCCAAATGCTACATGCACTTGTTTTTCACCACCTCTGACTTCAGCTAAAGTATTGTCATGAAAAACTAGTGTCTTATTTTTTTCTTAGTATCTGCTCATTCTATTAACAGACATTGTATTTGTCCACGCAATTACCATTCATTATTTCTCTATGGTTGCCCATGGCTTGTATGCTCCCTGGGGAGTTGAGACAGTGCACAAGATAATTGTGTGGGTCTAAACTTTACCTATTGACCAGGGATATTAATAATCAAATTGATTTGGGATGTTCTACATTAGGCTCTACACAATTACATGTGTGTCATATTATCATACCACTTTCAAATAAATGTAGAACTCTTTTTGGAGAGTTTCCAAATGTATTATAGCTGCTGTTGCTATCAGACCTTGCATACTGCATTAGGAGCTAGATCTATACAAATTTACGTCATATTATCATATCACTTTCAAATAGATGTAGTTCTTTCTCATTTCAGCGATATTTCTACAATAAAATATTATTGCTGTTGTTGCTATCAGACCTTACATATGTGCATGCAAGGTTGCTAGGACTGACAGATGAGACCAATCAGGCCTAGATCTGGTGCTGATTCACTCTCACAGGCCACACGATATCAAAACTTACAATCAGTATTATATTTTCTACATTTACATGATTCCTTTCTGTTTCTAGACCTTTTCCTTTTATCCCTCCCTCTTCATCTATCTCCCCCAGTGTCTCCCTCTCTCTCTCTCTCTCTTTACGTTATCCCTCCCTCTTCATCTATCTCCCCCAGTGTCTCAATCTCCCTCCCTCTTCATCTATCTCCCCCAGTGTCTCAATCTCCCTCCCTCTTCATCCATCTCCCCCAGTGTCTCAATCTCTCTCTCTCCCTCTCTTTAAGTTCTTCTGTTTTTCCTTCTTCTGGTTTTCTAGTATCATAATTTACATAATCAGCCTTCAGTTTCTAGAGCTTTTCCCCTGATCTCTCCGCCCCCTCTACATCTATCTCACACCCTCCTCCCACTTTCTGATTCTCCCCTCTGTCTCATTCTTTCTTTCTTTCTCTCACACTTTCTCGCTCATTTTCTCTCTCTCCCATACATTTATGTAATTTTCTTTTCATTGTTAAGACCTTTTCTCTCCATCAACCCCTTCTCCCATCTTCCCCTCCCTCCCTCTGTGTTCTCTTTCTCTTTTCTTTCTCTCTCTCTCTTCCTTTCTGTCTTTCTTGCTTCACTCTCTCTTTGTGCTCTGATCTTCCTCCATTTCTTTTTTTTACCCTTTTCATTTCTTTATCTATTTTCCAACATGTATCTGTTGCTTTATTATATCTTGGGGGAGGGTTTAAGATTCCCTAAGAAAGGAGGAAATAGGGAATTGTAGAAAATATATTTAAAGATGTTTGCAGTTGATATCTATATTTTGGAAATTCTCCATGGTTACCAATTAAACATGTTTTTATTTCTATTTTACTTGGTGCAAATCCTGCCCAAAATATGCATAAGATTCAGTATGAATTCAAATGCATTCAAAATTCAAAGAAGAACTTCCCAGAGAGCATTCTAGCACTTCAGGCTTGTTATTCACACACTGAGAGGTAGCTGTTGTTACTCCTGGGTACACAGCAACAGTGGATTGTATGATTTGCTGAAGGAATAAATGTTGGGGCATCAGGGGCATGATCAGTTTCAAATCCTGGACCCCATGATTGGAGGTCAGGTGAACATCTGACAACACATATCATTGCAAAATTAATGATGAATTTGACATTTGGGGTAGGAAGTTTATACTCTATAATGTTTTACTCTCTCTGAGGTAGTGTATGGCACCTACATCTATTGGAGAATATAGGATACATCAACTGTCAGTTGGCATTTGTGGCAGGAAAAATCATTTATAGTTGTCTGATGTGATACGTTTTCCTTAAGGAAACAAACCCATTTGAATGTGAGACTTGTCTCGTCTTGCACTCGAGTTTCACAAGCAACTATTTAACTCTTCACATACATGTAAAAGATGTATATAATTGCAACTCTATCATAGACATACATGTATTGTATTAGGCAATTTACGTAGTCTACTTAGTGGCTAATATAATTGATAACCATATAAGCGCTTTCAAATTGAATTTTTACTTCCATAATCAAATACACTCACAAGAATCAACCAGCATATACAATGCACATTCTCAACACCTGGGGAGCATTCTATCAAGGATATGTGAGGCATACATACTTTGTATACACCCTGCATTTATACCAAGTAACCCATTTACACCTGTGTATATTAAGAACAGCATAGATAAATTGTTGTGCTGAATGACAAACGATTTCAGAATCTCAAAGGGAGCGGGTTAAGGCTTGAATACAGAGTAGATTCATAAACTATAGGATGTGTTGATGCTTATAACCCCTTCTTAATTGGGAAAAATAAACCTCACCTCGATGTTACCCGAGCGACTTGTGGATAAGAAACAGTAGGGGGTCAGGTCGTAAAACAAGCAGCGAGCTTCGGACCCATTCTTAATCTAGCATCCGCAAAATCCTCACTCGGGTAGGTTACCATAACAACCACACCTCCCTCATCACGCGAACAGCTGGGGCGACACGGAGTATCGGCGCGCGCTGTGTTTTTTGTTCACGGCCATGACGTCTTCTACCCGGGTAACGTTCCGCACGCGTCTTAATAGATGGTTTATCAGGATGTCATCCGGATGTTGTCAGGACGATACCGCGCTATCACCCTGACCCGACTAGGGTGAATCTCACCCCGATGTCGTCCGGATGTCGTCCGGATGTCGTCCTGATGTTATCCCGATTGGAGCTTCTTAATAGAAACGGTGTAGGATCTCATCCGGACAACATTAGGACGTCACCGCGACTATTTGTTTTGATTAAGAAGGGGTTTATGACTGCACTTCAGCTTGGAAGCAACAATCTGTGATGTCTGACCGTCTATTTCCTACACTTGGGGTGAACAAAATAATACACTTTGACAAAAAAACTTTTGAAAAGGAGCAAAGACTTTGTAGCTTCACAGAGCAGCTAGTATCAAGATAAATTCAATAAAATCTACAGACATTAAGAAAATCATCTCAGGATCATCTCATACGTATATTTATGTTGTTATTGTTGTTGTACCATATTTATTTAATTATAGGTTATATATAGTTTGTATACTTATACTCCAGGTATAGTAAAATTACATGATATCGACTCCATTGTAGAAAGAGTTACAATCAATTATATGACTGAAAAAGAGCAAAGAAAATGGGATTCCAGCGGGATGTCTCGGTTCAAATCCCGCTGGAATCCCATTTTCTTTGCTCTTTTTCATTACATGGTATTGTCCCTACTGACTTGAAATTGGCTAAAGTTATTCCTATATATAAAAAGGGTCCTAAAGATATTTTTTCAAACTACAGGCCAATTTCTTTACTTCCATTATTTTCTAAAATTTTTGAAAAATGCATTTATTTTCGCCTTTTGAATTTCTTGGATAAACATAACATTTTATCTCCTAAACAGTTTGGCTTTAGAGCAAATCACTCAACTTCACATGCCCTTTTAATTTTTTTAATTCATGTCTCAAAAACAATTGAAAATAATGAGATTATTGGTGGTATTTTTCTGGACTTTCAAAAGGCGTTCGATTCCATCAGTCATGATATACTTCTTTCGAAACTGAATCATTATGGTATACGTGGTATTACACTAGCCTTATTTCAAAGTTATTTGAGTGATCGCAAACAATTTACTGTTTTTAATCTGCATAATTCTTGCCAACAATCAGTCTGTTGTGGCATACCACAGGGATCGATTTTAGGTCCACTTTTATTTTTAATATATATTAATGACTTACATACAGTATCCCCTTATTTAAATTTTTTATTATTTGCAGATGACACAAACATTTTTTATAAACATAAAAATGCTGATTCCTTGACCCAGATTTTAAATGTTGAATTGAAAAAAGTTAATGAATGGATAAAAGCAAACAAATTGCAACTGAATTATGATAAAACTCACATTATGGTATTTAATGCAGGTGGGGATAATATTAATAAAATTCAAATATGTATAAATGAAAATATAATAAAGCATGTCGACACAACTAAGTTTTTAGGTGTTACTATTGATAGAGATTTAAAGTGGAAAAATCATGTGTACGATATTTTACGTAAAACTTCTAAGATGATAGGAGTCATGAGTAAATTGAAAGATACTGTAAGACACATATATGTACTTTGCCTCATATTATTGGTCTCTGCATCCATCCCCACCCCTCTCCATGTTTTACCCATTACACCCCATTTTATGCTATTCTCCTGTTTGCCTCTATTCAGTTTGCCTCTATTCAGTACGCCTCTATTCTGTATGCCATTCTCTATTCACTGGTTTCTTTCATGCTCCTCCTTGGCGATTCCATACATGTACATTCTTGACTGATTATTCGTAGTCCGAATAATCAGTTCTTCAACAGTGGTCACCTCATCTGCATATTCTCTCTCCACCCAATCATGTGTTGCCAGCCAGGTCGTGTTCATCATCCTTCTTCATGTTCTATTGTTTGCACCTCATGCTCTCCACATCCTTGGTTCTAATTGGTTCTTTCATCCTTAGTCATGTGTTAGTTAAGTTGTTTCTGATTGGTTATTAAATGCAGTGAATATTGGTTATGTGTTTTGGTCATCAGCAAGCATGTTGCACCATGCTGGGATGATCAGTTGAGCTTACGACGATTAAACCAAGCAGTTGTCATATACTTACTCTCGTCTCTCCGAATACTTATTTTACCTTTTACATCTGGTGGCAGCGGTGGGATGGCGTCTTGTGCTTGGAGTGCACCACCAGACTACTCGCGTGTCAACTTGTCAGTTTGTTTCTCCTTGCGTTCTACCGTATACATGTATGTTCCTGTTGTTTGCCGATTGATTTGTGTGGGGAGGATAAATAAACGGGTAGCGTGGGTAGAACGGATAACTATAACGGGAAATTATACTGGTAGAAAGTAACTCAGTCAAATCAGCAACAAATCAATCGGCAAACAACAGGAACATACATGTATACGGTAGAACGCAAGGAGAAACAAACTGACAAGTTGACACGCGAGTAGTCTGGTGGTGCACTCCAAGCACAAGACGCCATCTCCACCGACGCCATTCTCCACCAGCTAGTGCAATGCGTCTTGGACCTTCAACGGCAGCTCGACCGCATACAGTCGTCACTGCATCAGCATCCCCAGCCGAGGTTCCGTCAGGCCGATAGCTCTACACAAACAGCAGACTCGGACTTCGAACCGCAACCCCACGATATTCATGTCCTCTCCACCAAGATACGCGAGCTCCAGCACACAGACCCGGACATTTCCCAGCTGACGCTACTCATCGAGCAGAATATCCGCCCAGACTCGCATGAAATTCAGCGCTTCAGTTCCACGTTGCGCAGACACATATATGTACTTTGCCTCATATTATTGGTCTCTGCATCCATCCCCACCCCTCTCCATGTTTTACCCATTACACCCCATTTTATGCTATCCTCCCCACACTGGTGGCAGCGGTGGGATGGCGTCTTGTGCTTGGAGTGCTGGGCGTGGCATGGCGAAGTAAAGCAAATACAGTTCTATTGAACTAATAAATGAGGCAGTCCAGACTAAAGTATGTCAACAAAAAGGTGTTCTCGCAAATAATTTGGTAACTGTAAACTGATACGGTGTATAACGAAAGTGTCAAAGTCCGATAACAGTAAAGAAACAGCACCACAATAAATGTTTTCTACGATATGTAGAGGAGAGAGGTTACGCGAGTCAGGAAACTCGCGATCGCGACATGTCGTGCAGCTCTGAAGGAAGTTGGCGAGATCTTGCTGCATGAAGGGCCAATAGAAATGACTGGCGATGGTGGCGATTGAGCAGTCGTGGGCGGACGAGTGAAAACTATGGAGGAGTTCATCGACCAGGCTGGCAGGGACGAGCAGCTGAAGGACGTCCGTCACTCGATCGGAGCCTTTCCTACGACGGTACACGAAACCGTCGTGGAGTTCGACGCGGGAAAACTGCCAGACGTACCTTCGTCTTGCACGCTCGAATCTACCTTGGCCGTCAACAATCAATCTGGTAACCAGCTACCCAGGGGATCTACAGATTTGCTCCCACCATCAGGGGGTGAATCTTCCTCTGGCCAGCGTCGAGGCGACACTACCGACGGACCAACTTACGGGGACGTGGATGACGTCATACAGACTGCGGGGATGACCGACCTAACCTCGACGCACAGCGCCGCAAGCAACCAGGGACGACCTCGCGAACCTGATGATCAACCTCAAGGCCGACTCGTGGGACAACCTCCGACCCAGACAAGATTAGGAAGGGTGATCAAAAGGCCCGTGAGATATCAGTCTGATTAGAACATTTACCAATATTTAGGATATTATGGACTGATTAGAACATTTGCTAGTATTTAGGATATTATGGACAACGCGATACCAGAATGATAAGAACATTTGTTAGTATTTAGGATATTATTCATAATGCGATACAAGACTGATTAGATCATTTGCTGGTATTTAAGATATTATGGACGAAGTTTCGTGAGTAGATAAAAGAAAGGTATATTAATAAGGATAATTTGGTATTTGCTGGAATGTATACAATTTAGTATTTAGGGCTTAGTCACATTATGTGTGGATTGATAGTGTGCATCTGATTAGTGCTAGTATGGCGGAAATTGAAGTTAACAGTAAATTATAGTACTGACTTCAGTATGGTAGATTATATAATTAGTAAAGTTTTAAGGTTGTTTGGTTGTTTAGTAAAAACATATTAGTAGCTTGAAAGGAAAATGAGTTACATGTTTTGTAGTTGGATATATTTACTTCCCAATCGCCTTAGATATTGTTCGAAAAAAAGAAGGAATTTTGTTTAGTTTTTTAATGGAAAAAAAATACGGCTGAAAAAAGAAGGGAATGTTTCATTTTGGAAGTGTTTGGTAGGGAAAATTGGGAAAATTGGGAGATTCTCCTCTAGTATTATTATTAGTAATTTGTGATTAGTTCTGGTCGCGGATAATGAAATGGAGATTGATTAAGATTGTTATAATGTTTTTGGGGAAAGTCGAGTGATAAGTCATAATAAGTGGTACGGTTGTACCGATATCAAGAAAGTAAGAAGGTTTTTTTTTTTTTTTTTGTCGAAAATAGAAGTCTTTTTGTGTGGATAACATGCACACGGAGTGGAGTTTAGATGCAATATTTTGAATTGCTCTGTTTATGTTTTATTTGTGTGTGTACGAGGAAAATAATATTTTGGAAATTTGAATTTTGTAGTTATATTTTGTCCTTAAAATTGAGGACAATTTTTCATAAGGGAAAATCTTATGTAAGACACATATATGTACTTTGCCTCATATTATTGGTCTCTGCATCCATCCCCACCCCTCTCCATGTTTTACCCATTACACCCCATTTTATGCTATTCTCCTGTTTGCCTCTATTCAGTTTGCCTCTATTCAGTACGCCTCTATTCTGTATGCCATTCTCTATTCACTGGTTTCTTTCATGCTCCTCCTTGGCGATTCCATACATGTACATTCTTGACTGATTATTCGTAGTCCGAATAATCAGTTCTTCAACAGTGGTCACCTCATCTGCATATTCTCTCTCCACCCAATCATGTGTTGCCAGCCAGGTCGTGTTCATCATCCTTCTTCATGTTCTATTGTTTGCACCTCATGCTCTCCACATCCTTGGTTCTAATTGGTTCTTTCATCCTTAGTCATGTGTTAGTTAAGTTGTTTCTGATTGGTTATTAAATGCAGTGAATATTGGTTATGTGTTTTGGTCATCAGCAAGCATGTTGCACCATGCTGGGATGATCAGTTGAGCTTACGACGATTAAACCAAGCAGTTGTCATATACTTACTCTCGTCTCTCCGAATACCTTTTACAATACTTTACCACAGAATGTTCTATTGTTATTATATAATTCTATGATATTACCCTACTTGTCTTATTGTAATATTATATGGGGATCCTGCAATAAATATTTACTTGATCGTATTTTACTCTTGCAGAAAAGGGCAGTTCGTATTATTTGTCATAAGCCATTTTTAAGCCACTCACGACCGCTATTTTTAATGTTAACAATTTTACCCATTAATTTATTGTATGAATTCCAGTTGTGTGTGTTTATGTACTCATTTTATAATAATTTATTACCAAAATCATTTAGCAATACCTTTCAATGTAATAGTGATGTTCACCACTACAATACTAGAACTGCTTCAGATATTCGTGCAATATATGGACGTAAATCCTTCTCAAACTCTATATTTTTATGCAAAGGTCGGTTATCATGGAATAGACTACCTATTGAAATTAAGCAGTGTAAAAACTTAAGCAACTTTAAAAGAAAGCTCAAATCATACTTAATGCTACAAATTTAGATGCAACACAACTTTTTTTTTTTTTTTTTTTTTTTCTCTCTTTCTTGTCTTAATAAATTTTAGTAATTTTTAGTAATTAAATTTTTTATTTTAATTTTTTTTGTTGTATGTATAGCTTTTATTCCCTTGCCCTGAGGATTGTCTATTTATAAGTTCTTTGTAACTTCCAGACAATCCTTCCACTCTTCATATCTGTTCTTTTTTCTTTTTTATCCTGTGTTTATGTATTGTAATGTTATTTTGTATTATTGTATACTTGTACAAATGTATGCTATTGTTTTTATGAAAGTGGAAATAAAATTCAATTCAATTCAATTCAATATTATATTTCTGGTCTGTTTCTTTATGTGTTTGAATTAACAATCAATTGTAAGTTAAAATTAATTGTAAGTCATAAAATTTGTGCATTTCAACCAATCAGATTTGCGCTTTTAGAACACATGATCTGACATACAATTAATTGTAACTTACAATCGATTGTATCACATTCTGCAACGGGGCCCTGATTGGACAGCCATATAAACTTGTCATAATTTGCTCAAAGGTCGCACTTATTTGTATGTTGGAGTTCATTGGTGAAGTGTAACATGTAACACAGTTGTAATAAAGTTGTGCACCCAATTAAAACATCTGTTTTCCCCTATCGAATACATGAAAATTGACAACAGCCATGAAAAGAGCCATGACATTTCCCCTTTATTGAGGTACATGTATTGTTCTCTGAATTGGTGAGGGGAGCACATCAGGGTAACTTTTTCTCAAAGAATGCAAAACAGATATCAAATCTGTTTTTCATGACAGCTTCCCCATAAACGAAGGTATTTTTTTGGTGAGG
The DNA here is from genome assembly GCA_037951105.1 of Echinarachnius parma. Classification (NCBI taxonomy): domain Eukaryota; kingdom Metazoa; phylum Echinodermata; class Echinoidea; order Clypeasteroida; family Echinarachniidae; genus Echinarachnius; species Echinarachnius parma. Next base: position 44,773 of record JBAMJV010007132.1, read on the forward strand.
AGCGAGTAAGAAATTTAAAAAGTATGAAAGTTTTACAATTAAAAAGTCTTGTTCTGATCTCAAATCTAGAGGGACATAATTTAGTAATGTATAATTCTTTTTTACTCAACTGCAAAGACAATTAATATTGTGGTAGAATCAGACAAATTTATACAGTTAAAAGCTCCTGATCTTGGAGGATATTTTTGGCTAGCCCTATGGTTGCACAATACAAATACAGTTTTATCTTCTGATCTGCAACCAAAAGAAATTTAAAATTGTAGGGGAAAATATGAAAAAAGGTCAGACATTCAAGGGAAAGTGCCAGCGCATGATCAATCAAAGGGAAAGTTCCCAGTTCTCAACTTGAACTAACTCTCGACTTCTCAAAAACGTTCAGACTCCTACAGTTGCTAGGCAACAGCATGAAAGATAAATAGCTGGGGGCGAAAAGTAAATCACTCTGGATGGATCAGGTATTCGGCGCTACGTGACTGTATCTATAAAGGCTGGCACCCACTTTTGCAAACTTTTGTGAAATGTAGTTGTTAAGTTGAATCCAGTGCTGTTATGTTAAATATTTGGCCAACATGCCAATGAAAGTCAGAGGGTTAACCAAACACATGATAATGTCTACTCCCTATCAGATATGGACCTATTGCACAAAACTAAAGCATGACTGAGAGGCGTGCACATGTGTTCAAATACTCAATGGTGATTGGTTGAAAAGCAACAACTCTTTGATTCAATAAAGCTTGGAATGCAAATAGGGGGCAAAAGCCTTTTCATATAATGGGGGCTTATAGTGGGCGATCAGACAAGTTTCATTTTTCAATAGTTTCTAGCCCTATTCACTAACAAAACCCTTTGAACTATGTTATTAGATCAAACACTTTCACTATTAAAATCAGGTCGCTGACACACTGCAGTCCCACCTTAGTCATGCGACTCTGCTTTGATCCAAATAATTGGTTTTCTTTTGAACCATATAGTCAGTTTCCTTTGTTCTTTAGATTGCTAGATTAGAAGTTGGAACAAATATTTACAGGGTTTTAAATGTTGAGATTATGCAGTGCTTCGATAGAGTCAATTCTAAATTGTTAACCAATAAATGTATAACCAATCAATTCAATGATTTTCTTTTTTCTTAATCAGCATTGCTGCTCTCTATTCAAGGGGTACTTGTTCGGGTGCTAATTAGCCTGTAGTACTCTTGTATAGCAGGTCAGGTTGGTATGCTCCCCATGGAGTTAAAATGGTGCATAGGATATTTGTTCAGGTTTGAAATGGACCTAATAACCAGGGGGAATAGTGTGCTTTTAAAAAGTGCACCTAGATACATATACAATTATTATCATACCAGTTTAGACCACTTCAGAACTGTTTAAGCAAATACAGTCTAGATGTGAACAGGGTCCAAGTCTCTACTTTTTTATCACTACACTTTCTAGATGTGAACAGGTCCAAGTCTCTAATTTCTGAACACTGTACCATTTCTATAGGACCTGACAGGACGGGAAATAACAGTTTGTCTTACAAACTAGATTACAGCGATAACGGGCACACATCACTCTGATCTTGATTCTAACCAAGGAAATTGACCGTTACTGGATACTCTTTGATATTCTTGTATCAATTTTGTGTTCTATTTTCAAATCTCTATAATAAGTGGAAGGGAAATTCTTTTTAGGGCAAATTTGGAAATGATAGATTATCATATTAAAGTTGACAGAATGTTTGTTCTAGATGACCATAGATCAATCGTGACCATATATGGTATGCCAAAGATATTAACAAAGTTTCATTCACTGTTTGACATTCATGATCTAACAGCGAATGGTTAAGATCTATGTAAGATACACATCGGCACATAAGTAAGTTTGGAGCCTCCCAAACTGTATGTGAACTGGGTAACTAAGAATAATTCATATTCATTTGGGGCACTGCATCCCTCTAAACTTATTTCATCAGGGGTGGGGGGGGGGGGGGGGGAAGATGAATGAATAGATCACCCCCACCCCCCCCCCCCCCCCCCATGATGCATCTAGGTATCAATTACAGATTGACGCCCATGCACCTGGATATCAACAAATAATAATTTGAAGCCTCGATATGTGTCCATAATTGAAGCAAATTGGTTAACAGACTACATGCTACAATCATCATTTGCCAATGTCAAACTTATTACTCATAAAATAACAAGATTTCAAGTATTGTTTTACAAAGCATGGCCATTGCAATTGTTTTTCTTTTTTTTCTTCGCTCTCTTTTGCATTTCATTTGGATAGCTTTCATAATTTCACCATCAACTGTATAACTGGATACATGACTATTTATTCTTCAAATTAGGTTTGTGATTTCACTGACAGGTATTTCCCAAGCAAAACTGAAATCCAATATCAAGGGGCAGTGAGTGGTATGAACAGGGAAAGGGAAGCTGAAATGGGAGCTCCCATTCCCCTGGTATAAAGGTAGGGCAGGAGGGGAGAAGTTGGGATCATCGCCCTACGTCCTGAACCCTACACTTGCAGTCCCAGTCCTGGTCCCAAACCCAGTTCTTGGAATTGATCAATTTACACCAACAATGAAATTCAAGTCCTGAGCCCATATTCATAATTTAGTTACATTTATAAGTCTATTGTAGATTCCAGGGCTAAGAAAGAAACAGAAAGTTTTCTAAGTCACTTACTGTGGTTATCTCTATCACAAACTATGTGTATATTCATTACCTACTAAGCTAACTCTAGTTGCCAATTAAAAGGATCTTGTGTTGCATACCACCATATCACCTAAAACAGACCTAGGATGGAAAATAGGCCCGATTAAGAATTGTGATGAAACGCAACTCAAACTAATCAACCAAAACTTTTTGTTTGAACGCAAATGCATTGTATAACAGGTACATTTGATTTTAAGTGAAAGTTGTATTATTTTTAAATCAAACACAACTTTACATTATTTTAAACTTGATATGCATGTTCGCTTAGGTTGTTTTAGTGTTGTTGTTTTTTGTTTTTTTTTGTTTTGTTTTTTGTCTGTGTTTTTGTAGCTATATAAAATTAATCTTTTAAATTTGTAGTATTTTAAAAATATAATTCCAGGGTCAGCCATTTATAAGGATTTATTTATTTTCTTTCTGGCCGCTACCCACTCAAATCTGTACCTTTTCGTTTTTGTTTATACTACGTATTACATAAATTATTTTAGTATGTGTTTTGTCGTTATACATGTTTCAATTGTAAATTTGTATTTTTTTATGAGTGAAATAAACTGGAAATGAAATGAAATGAAATGATACATATTTAAGCTATGCCAAATTTTCCTTTCAAATCAAATGCAACATCTCTTTAAGCAATGAACAGTTCAATTATAATGCAAAGTTGCAATCGATCGCAACTCCAAGTTTTATGCAACCTATTAGCACAAAAATGAACAGTGATTTCACGTGTAGATAGTTATAAGGAGGGCATTCATAAGTAGGGTAGTTACTAGAAGGAAAGCAAACCTGGTCAGGATAACTGGCCTACACCCTTCACTTCCAGGCCAGGAATGTATCAATTTACACCACCCATATCACTGACTACAGGTCAAAGCAAGCAATATTTGCTGACTGAACTTCTTAAATTGGTTCAACCCAGTCAAGTTCAACCAAATTTCACTAGTAGCTGCATGGAAGCAAAACGATCAGAGTTAAAATTGCATGTTAGGTCAAATTGTTGTCTATTATTTACACCACTCATATATCATTGATCTGGTTATACCAAAGCCTTTAAAAATGGTACCTTTTGCCTTCTAGCCATGCGCTCAGCACTTCTGGAATGGAGAAGGAAGAGTTAAACACACAGAGTTACCAGAGGACTATATAGCCCCTTTTGTAGCTTTTACAAAAAAATAGTATACGTGTGGCCTAGGGCTAATGAATCAGAGATAGGCGTCACCTGATGTGCCAAATTGGCATGGGAAGGACTTTAACTCATCTGTACCAACAGTCAAACTCAAACTGAACTTGTAGAATTGGATAAACCCAGCCAAGTTCAACAAAATTTCACTGGTAGCTGGAAGGGAAATGATTGGACCCAAAATTCACATTAGGTCAAATTATTGTCTGTGAGGGAAGAAATGTGGTAATAATTTCATGCTGGCATGAAATATTGCCTGCAATGTAGGCCATCCAAGTTCAACCAATTTTAACAATGATTCCATTTGTTACTGAATATGGGTAAATAGAGTTGATTTTATGCTAGTATAATACATGTACATGGCTGCCGGGCCATCTGAGTTTCAACCAAATTTGTTAAAATTTAGCTCAGTTTATGACCAGCTGGAAGGGAATATGGAGTCAAATTGAAATGTTATACTTAGAATAAATTGTCTGTCAGGGTAAACAGGTGTCAACATATCACATTGACAATGAAAAGTTGAATGTCAGGCAATTGAAGTTCATCCAAATTTAAGATTCAGAGACCAAATTGAAAAGCGGATTGTAATCAAACGCATCTGAATTTGGATACATCGTTCGTCCATAGTATATTGAATTTGGATACTTCACTTCTTTCTCACTAAGTCTAAGTAAACGTTGTTCTTGTTTATGAAAATATCACATCATTCAGAAGAATTTGACAATCATATTGCTATATAATTGAAGTCTCAAATATCAACTTTTAGAAAATTCTTACAAAGTTCATGGATCACTTTAAGACTTGAAAGAATGTACAGTATGTTGACAATTGACACAACACAGCGCACAGTCTAAAGGCTTATCTATGTCAAGAAACGAGCATGATAGTTTTCTGTCTCTAAGACTGCAAATGAAAAAAGGTCATTTTCAGTTCAACCAGAAAGGTCGAGGGTGTCGCCATAATAACAGTTTTGGTTATGAATTAATGTATGGCACCTGGTCATGAAATAAACTGTAATTACATCCACTGGAAGTCAATTTGTAAAGTCAACATCCAAGCCACCCAAATCCAAACAGTAACATAGGGTTAAACAATATGAAATATTGCAACACCACTGATGCTGAAAACAAGAGGAAACTTGCAAAGGAGATTGAATCATAATTCAGGGAAATTGCAAACAAAATATATAATAGAAAGTTTGTTGGCGATTTTGCACGTACCTCCCACATTGGTCTGATGCCAGTCCCCCCCTTGGGATGTGTGTTGTAGTCAGGCTCAGGAGATTCAGACATTATCAAGTACACTCACATGTTGATTGCTCAGGGGGGCTAACGCTAACCCTACTTCTCCCCTCACGCCCCTATTTGGGATCTTATTACCCCTAGCAGGAGTATTACAGGGTGACTTTATTAATTACAATAAATGCTACCCCACAAGAGATGAAAGAGGGGGTCATGGTAAATGTTAAATGCTTTGGTATTTTCCCCCTATACTCCTTAGCTCTTAACCCTTAGACCCCCTTTAACCCCGTAAACCAACCTTGTAATTGGACTCAATACAAATGAGAATGATAGTGATATGTATGTTTTGTATCAAATAAGACTTCAATGACTGATTTTACTTGTATAACTTGAAATAAGAACATTGTGGCATAAGATCAGGTAAGTAGGTTGAATTTCTGCTACCTTTTCAAAGTTTTAAACCTTTTAATTTGTCACTTTTGTTGCAGCAAGTTTTCACAATTTGTTACATTATGAAAAACATGTATCTATACTTCACATACCCAGTATGAATGAATCTGCCAGTCTACTACTCGTCACATATAGCAATGAACAACCCTTCAAAAGTGATTTGATTTTGGTATTTAATATGTATCTACTACCGAACCATGCCAAGTAATTTCAGGACCAGTCCTGAGCCGGTTAATGTTCATTAACCCTTATATTCTGCAACTCCTCTGTAATCATGGTTAGATGTTAACACAGTTCACAACTGGCACAATATGGAATGGTTAAACTAGCAACATCTCATACATAAGCACAACCACTTTCAAAAACGCACACATACATACATAGAGATGACACATACATACACTGATAAATACCTTCATGCACTTAAACACACACACAACATACACATGTATGTGTTTACACAATATAGTGTACAAATATGGCCCGCACACCCATAGACAACATGCACGTCAAACACACACACAAAACACCCCCCCCCCCCCTCACACACACACACACACACACACACACACACACAAAGTAACAAATGTACATAAACTCACAATACTAAGAAACCCAAACACATGTATATACCTGCATGTACAGACATACAAACAAACAAACAAATCATTATTATCATCCTTTCCTGAAATGACCTGTTCTTAGAACTCTTGACGATGAGAATAGGCTTGACTGGACACTTGAGTCAAGTGTTTGGATCCTACACTCTAAAGGTAACTGACCCCTGCTGAAGACAACCAATTTGGTTACAAGAAGTATAGATAGATAGCTATGGGGGCATACATGCACCCCCCCCCCCCCCCCCCACCCCATTTGCCCCCAAATCAATAAAGAGATACGCCGTGTTTAGTTATTTTGCATTATGAATCATATTGTGATCATATTGTATACACTTGTAGAAGAGTATCCTCCCTACCCCTTACCCCCTTACCCCCTTATCACCTCACCCCTCCTGTAAACATCTTGGGGTGAACTCAAGTACTTGTTATCTATAGGATTCTGGAATCTAATTCAGGTTTTTTCCAAACGAATATATAACAACAAATTTGCACAACACCTCTAAGAAAGGACTCCACCGAATGGATTATCTTGAGATTTTACTCTTGAATATGAGTACCAATTTCCTCTTTCTCTACCCCCCCCCCCCCCCCCCCCCCCCCACACACACACACACACTGGTAATGCTGCCAGGTCTACACCCTTTGGTCTACTTTTGTATTATTTAGATTATTTTGTTCACAGACTACTTTTCAAGCTGGCCTGCATGAAGAAAGAAATCTAAAGTTTGTTTTGCATTGAGATTTAAGTACATTTACATGGGCTCTCTTATAACTTTCAGGATGTAGGGGCTATACTACCCTATATATTGTTTCACTGAACATTACTAACAAAATACAAGAATTAGAGGCCTAGGAGGCCTAAGATCAAGTTTGAAGTTGGTGAAATGATATTTCATTGATTTCAGGCATCATGTGTCAGACCAAATGAAACCCAGACCAGATGGTTGCAGAACAAGCAAATATAACCCCCACACCTGTATAGAAAACTCAAGTGCTATGGACTTCCTGAATTCATCTGAATGAGGAATTTCCAGATCCAAACAGGTACAAATTTAAATAAGACTTCAAATTCGCACTCCACTTTGAAGAGCCACTCCAAAACCCATCCGGTCATTAAATAGCAGATCCTCAACAAACAACAAAAGGTGATGATCATCCAAAACCTAGTCATTAAAGTTTGTCATGTGTTGGGATGCCACCAGAGATCACCATTTCGAATTAGGCTAGTCTGTGTGCACTGCATAACACTGAGCCAATGTGTATTACACATTGTCCTCAAGGTGTTCTAATTTAAAAATCCAAACACCTTTTAACCATTGTGAGTTTAATTTGGTGCCTCTGGTTAGCGAGCAGCAACCATTAGTTTAACAAATGTGATTTCCACTTTTCACTTTTTTACTTTTTTGTTTACTTTTTACTTTTATAAGCAGCACTCCATAGTTTTTAAATCATGGTTTACATAAGAATATCCTTTCTGAATTTAAGCCAATATGTATAGTTGAGGAAGAGATTTAGTGGGGAGAGCAGTGGGGTGCTTTATGCTCCAAGTCTAGTGACCAAACCATGGCTTTCAAGACTCTCTAGTTGTCAATCCATGGAGGCACTGGTGCAACCCTGATCCCTCAAGTGCACTCCAGGATTCTTGTGTCACCATTTGTTGTTCTAGTTTTGGTTGCTTCTGTCAGGGCTATTGGTGATGCTGTTGCTTTTGTTGTTAGGTTTTCAATGCTATGCCCTTTCTGTTTGTGTTTCTCAATAATTTGTTTCACTCTACTTATATTTCTGAACAGGGTCAATGAAAAATATCTGCACCATGCCATTGGCTCTTATATTTCGCTGTCATGATGGTTTTCACCTACCAGGCACAATGGTACTAATTAAGAATTAACATCCCACTTGAAAGACCCCATTAAAGCAACAATGCAAAGGAAACCATTTCAAATGATGACCCTTTCATCTCAGTCAAGTGTCAAGTATCATACTTGAGATGTCAATGAAAACTTTATGACAAAGTTTCTCAGGGCTATTACTTAGAGGCACTCCAATTTGTGGAGAACATTGGCAGAGCTGGGATTTCTCCAGTGCGAGGGGGGCACTGTGCATTTTGTGAGGTTCATGTAGGAAAGGGGTTAAGATGTGTCATTTTAATACAGTCAAACATTTGTATAAAGTGACCACCTAATGGAAGCAAGAAAAATGGTGAATGTAGGCACACATAGGATAGGTACATTACAATAGCGTTGTGCGGAGATCAACCTCTTCCGCCTGCTGCACTATCCAACACAAAAACATTTTTTGTCGGCCGATTTCTCCCTCCATTTACCAGCAAATGTAAACAAACTTTCGTTTATGTGATCCACAATTCATATACTGTGATAATAATTACTGACTGTTGTTTTGAAGACCGCAAAATGTAGAAAAAAAATGATTATTTCCCGTCCGTTTTCCATACCGATGCGTCCTAAAACATATAGCGTTCAACTGTTGAACGGTACAGTGTACGAATGGGTGGTGTGCTCATCTCCAGCGTATTAGTGTATATTGCGTGTAAATGGTCCAACTGATTGGACCATTTACTTTAGTAGATGTGAATGTAGGCAGGTGATCCCTAACTTGATTCCATAACATTGTTTATCTCTGCAGGGGCACTCTTGGTGGGCACTACAGACATGCAGGTTGGTGTCTAGACTATGGGTGGTCCCAGTGGCGTAGCTATGAGGACGTGCCCCCTCCCCCCCCCCCTCCCCCCCCCCCCCCACTCCCCAATAATTTGAGAAAACAATAGGAAACATAAGGGGAATTTTTTTTTTTTAACAAAGAATAAGGTGTGCCCCCCCCCCCCCCCAAGAAAAGAAAAAAAAAAAGAATAAATAAATAAATAATAATTTAAAAATAGTCCGACCACGCTACGCCACTCATGTAGCCAGGTTGGACTGTTCATGTCATAGACTCTACACACATAAACTTCATATCTACTTCTGATCCTTATATATTTAGATAGTAGCAAAGCGGTGTCATGCGACATGGTCATAATGATTGGGGAGATATTTGAAGGGGCGCACTAAATATTTTGTTTTTATGTCTTTATCAATATCAGTTTATGATTTTCTTAAATTTACTTATCTTTTTCTTTGCCCTCCAAATCCAATTCTATTTTACTAACTAAAGTAAAACTACTTGATTTTCCTCTTCATAACTCTACATCCCATAAGCCATAAATGTCTTTTCTCTCAGGGCAAGCTCATTCTCTCCGCCGGTCCCCCCCCCCCCCCCCCCCCCCCCCTTCTCTCAAGACACTCACTCTAACACTAAATACGGTCATCTCCATAACAACAAAGTGAGTATATGGGGCAAGTACATGACCCATAACAATTATCATGTTTGTATTACTGTTACTGTTAGTGTTACCTTTTTGTAGCAAAGCTCTGCACGTACTTGTGATCGTCATCATCATGTCGAGCACATGATATTAAAGAGATTCTGCGTTTGACTGGGAAGATAAATATGACGCATATCCGTGGTGATATTAAAACTATAAAAGTAAAACGGTGCCGTCGTTCTGTATTTTTTGACGTCAATCCCAAATCCGACTGCAAACAAGACTACTAGTACTACTAACGATTCTGTATTTTATACGGACAAAATTAATATAAATATTGGTACCGTTCTTATTTTGTTGACGTCAGTGTAGTGGCGTAGCGTGGTCGAACAGATGAGAGGGGGGGGGGGGGGGGGGGGGGGTGTCGGTCTCACTTGATTTCATCCTCATGTTTGTCTTCATAATTGGGGCCAAGTTCTCCCCTTTTCCCCTCCTTGGTGCCTCATCATTGACGTTAAATGCAATATATATTTTGTATAATAGGAACATTAAAGGGATCTAGTAAATTTGTTGACATGTGCAAAAAGTGACGAGTGACTGATTGATACAATGTATATTGTTGTTATAATACTTGTTTTTTACTTGCACATTTTACTCTTATAAAAAATGGCACGAGCCCCAGCTGTCCCGTGCCCCCCCCCCCCCCGCCCCCCCCCCCCCCCCCATGCACATACGCCACCGAGTATATGTATCAACAAATTGAATTGCATTGCATTTAATTTATTTCACATTATTTCTTCTTCTTTTTTTGCGTAGAAGTCGTGAACATATACAGGTCATTAATATAGATAAGAACACATTATCATTATAAGGATACAACAATGTGGGAATTATTCTTTTTTTTTATTTAATCATACAATTATCATATGAATTATAAGCATTACCATTGATGGTGACAAATGTTGTTCCGAATAGGACGAAGATCGAGGAAGCGATTCAGATTTCAGTAACATATTTGGGCGAAGAAGAAACATGGGCTTGGTAAGCATAGTAGCCTATTCGAATTATACCATCACAATCGATCCAAGGCATGTGCCATTGGAATGTAATATGATCTCTAATCTCCAGACTAGAGTGTACTTGAGTAAACAGTAAGCCCCAAATTAGGAATGGTATATACTTTTGGCACAATATCCCTTCCCAAATGTCTATTGATGTCAGAAAAGTATTATGTTATTAATTTGATTCATCACTGCTTATCACAAACACAAAACATGTACATGATTATGATGAAATATTATTATCCATACGAGTTTGCTATTATATCTTTACGATTAAAATATTACTAAGACTTATTATATTCCGATCCATTTGCGTCATTCTGTATGTTATAGTGTGTTGTTGATACTGCATTAAAGGGACTTAGTAACATTGTCCAAATCCTCGAAATCAAATTTTAATTCTAGCGGTTCATGGGACGGTTTCGGTTTTTTAAATTTCCCTTTCGTTACAAAGATTATGTACGATCGAAGTATTCAGATAAGAAAAAAACTCCCCCGGAGTTTTGAAACCGTGTACAAAGTGAGTGCAGTGAGTTAGTGAATATCACTTTGCATTTTCGCTCATTATACTTGGCCATGCAATGTCCATTTGACTTGAAATTTTCACACAATACCCTGTGGACATATGAGATAACAATAATATACATTGCATCAACCCTTCATCACTTTTTGCACATGTCAACCAAGTTACTAGATCCCTTTAAAGTACAATCAGGGAATTGGAAGTCTTCTTCCCTTGTACACTATAATGTCAGACCTTACTTTTGGAGAACATTAATTTTTTCTTCAATGTCATAATTTTTGTTAATAAATCTCGATGGTCACAATATAGGTTATTTCATGACGTAATATGTCTTGTTACATAGGCCCCTATCATAATAGTAGATTATCATTTTAAATCAAAATAATGATACAATAGGGTGATAAGGTTTGGTTGAAATAAGCCCATCATGTTTGTTTCCTTATCTTTAATTTTATTTTCGTTATGAAATACACTACAATAATAACGTACCTGATCTGCAGCATGATGAATTATCTGCCTCTCCCATGCAATTACATGATGTTTGTCTAAATTATCCCCAGGTTCAATTTAGTTCCACTCATGAAACTAAGCAAATTGACTAGATGGATCCAAACTCCTGTTCATCGCTTGAGAAATTGGGTTCAAAAAGTCAATGAAGACGCAGCAAGCTAGGTTGACATAAAAGGTCAAGTTCAACCGCAAATTGTTTCTTGGGAAAAACCTCAAAAGGACCCCCAACTTTCTACCGAGGAAACTCGAGAGATAATGAAAACAAACAGTAGGGGCCTTTCCTTTATTAGCCCCCCCCCCCCCCCCCCCCCCAAATAAAAACAATCATACTGATCGGAATAACCACACAGGCTCATAACTTCGAGGGGGAATTCATTTTCAAACAAAAATTCTTAAACGATTTCGGGTACAAACTACAAGCATGCCGTATAATTGAGTATCTCGTTTGGTGTTAGCACACAGAGGTGCCTACATTAATGCATAATGCAACGGTTGGTCACGGTTATAACGCTCCTAAGGGAGTTGAGAAGGTGTGCACAGTAACAAAAAAATTAAACAACTTTTTAAACAACCAAAAACGCTGTTTAAGCCGGTCCCTCTAACAACGTTGTTTAAAATTTTGAACAACCAAGATCTGGTTGTTCAAAATTTTAAACAATGTTGTTAGAGGGACCGGCTTAAAAAGCCAAAAATACTGTTTAAGCCGGTCCCTCTAACAACATTGTTTAGAATTTTGAACAACCAACATCTTGGTTGTTCAAAATTTTAAACAACGTTGTTAGAGGGACCGGCTTAAACAGCGTTTTTGGTTGTTTAAAAAGTTGTTTAATTTTTTGTTTACTGTGTGTGCTATAATCATTCGGATGGGATTCATGAGAAGAGACAGCAACTTGCACTCATCGTGTCGCTTGCCCGAACTTTGAAATGAAAATATCATTATACCAACAAGACCCGTTGTCTGTATTGCCTCTGGGCCCAAGTATATTGGGTGTCGGTTTAAACAACTTTTAATGGTCTGAAACCAGACCTGCAGCCTAGAAAATTGCCCCGATTTGTGAGAAGGCGGGAAAACTGCATGCATGCCAAAGTAAACTATCCACCAAACAACATATCATGCCCAAAATGCAGCGAGCGGACCGGTAAAGAGTGGCGTAGCGTTGTCGGACAGATTGGGAACACGCGAATTGGTGGGAGCATGAAGTATTTAGTTTTATATTATTGTGTGAAATTATTGGGGAGCACGTGCCCCGTGCCCCTCCCCCCGTTCTCCTCGTAGCCAGAGCCATATACTAAGCCACTGCCCACAAACCTAAACATCGCAATAAATTATCAACAAAGTGAACAGTGAATTATTACTTGGACATTATTTATACATCATCATTTTTCTTATCCATCCTTCCCCAATCTGAAGTTTAATTTTAATGTGTGTAGGGTATGCATGTGTGCTTATTTCTTTGTTAATACTGTCAACTGAAAATTCACTTTTTAGAGATAATCGAATCGCCCTTTTCGGTCACTCTTTACAAGAGTGGTTCCAAAATAATAGCGATTAAACCCTTATTTATGTACCAGAAACTAAAATAATTATCCCCTCTTGTATACCTGGGTCACTAATCAGAAGAGTCGTTTTACTTGTCATATACTATAGTCTAAACCAAGAGTTAGGCTAATCAAAACTTACAATCACAACATTCCAGCAACCTAACAAATTGGTCCTTCTTTGGCGGCAAATTAGCCTTCGAGTGACGATACGTTATTCGCAGCGGGTCGCAGTAGATCGCAGCAGGTCTCAGCGGGAGGATGCTGGGGTGCAGAGTGAGACGCGGGGCAATCATTTAGCGGAAGCTATTACCCTTTGGGTCGGAAGGGTGACTTATTATACGTTTGTCGCAGCGGGTCGTAAGGAGTCGCGGTTGGTCGCAACGGGGTGCACGGTAGATGTACAGGAAAGGCCCAAAGAGAGAGAGTAGAGGCACAATCACTTAGTGGGAGGCGTTCCATGTATGTTTCCCATTACGGTCTGTTTGTTTTAACCAAGAGGGCTATTTCAGACATAATGTTGTTCTAGTGCTATTAACGGCGCCTCGGTGATGCCTGTCACTCTCATGTCAACATTAATTTTCATGATCGGTATGTTTTTTCGTAGCCAAACTTCTACAATTCAACCGTTTTTATGACCATTAATTTTAACATATTGTATACAGTAAATCACAATTGTCCGTCTACACGTGTACACGCAATGAATACAATTGCTCCCGCTTGAAATGAACTATTCATATTTGTGTATCAACGTCTGTTTTTTTTTTAATAAACCTCGAATTATAATAAAGTATGATCCAACTTATGAAGCAAACGAGCATTCCAAAAATAAAACCAAATAATAGGTATTTAAGAGTTTTAACAGTTTGAAAATATTTGATCAAGATCTAAATTTCTATTGTTTAAACTAAAAGTAGACTGTTGCATAATTATGCTATATAGCATTGAAAACATGTAGATTTAGTGTGAGGTTCAATGGCCAGACAAAACAAAACCATGCATTAATTATAGATCCAACTCCTCCATTGACGTGTATGGAAATGGAGAAGAATTTTTTTTTTAAAGTTTGATGAAATTAATACGACTTTATCGCCACCATTACCTACTTTTTCGTTTTTTTGTCATGATAATGTTCAAACCACATTGATAATACGATAATGAATATGACGTATACACTAGGGATTGATTTCTCTTTGAAATGCGTAGTGGAAGTATTTAGTATTGTGTAATTGGTGTTGTGGTATTGTTGTTGCATGATCGGATATAGATGCTTGACTTCTATATTCACAGGGTCCCGTTCGAGTTGGTAACCGATTGATGCCCCAGCATTAATGTTCTTCAAGGAGTAAAATACGAAGTTTGTTGGATGATAATGAGCCTGGACATATTATAACACTCTTGTAAATCAGCTTTGGCTAGTATGCTCCCAAGGGAGTTGAGATGGTGCACAATACAAGTGTGCTGGTTTGAATTTACCTAATGTTTAAGTGTGATAAAGCACCACTAGATATACAGCACATAAATTGGGCTTCGCTGGGAAACGATACCTCCAGATTGTTAGATTAGTATTCCTACAATTGAGCTGCTGTTATCTATTATTCAGATTCAAATTAGTAATAATTCACACACGCTACAGACCGACATACCGGCAGACATATAGTATGTATGCGATTTTAGTTGTTTTAAAAAGGTTTGCAAATGCTCACTAACAATCGAAACAAAAAATGTAATGGCTACAGATACCTTTAACGTGAAAGGTTTCATGGTCTCGAAAGGTCACGTGGCTTACGTAATATACTGTTTCTATCACTACAATCAAAGTGTCTGTTATCTATTGACACAGTTTTCAAAACTTCCACATAAAGAAGACACCGACCCGTCTAAGCCGAACGAAAATGTTTCGTATCCTTTCACAGTCTGACTACATTTGATATTTCCGTAAGTGTTTTAGATGTAGTACATGGGTAACGAGATTCTATGCGACAGTACATTCATATACACAGGGTCTTACAAAGTGATTTTATCTGATGGGCACTCGAAACCGATTATTGGATGTAAACTGCATGCACGATGTGGTTCCGAAGAGAAACCAAAAGTCAGAAATTATATACTTTTGCTGAAAAATTAGGATGGGGAGGATGAATATGACTATGATGATGCAAACATTGTTGATCATCATCATATTCATCGATATCAACATTTTGACTTATCATCATTGTCATCAATAATTATTTTCACATCATCAACACCATCATCATCGTCTTCACTATCATCATCTTTATTATCAGCGTCATCATCGTCATCATCATCATCATCATCATCATCATCATCATCATCATCATCATCATCATCATCATCATCATCATCATCATCATCATCATCATCATCATCATTATCATCACCATCATCACCACCTTCACCACCACCATCATCATCATCATCATCATCATCATCATCATCATCATCATAATCAGTAGCAGAGTACGATCAATATGTGCATTACTGTAGTTTACTGCGAGAGGGGGCGGGGGGGGGGGGGGGGGGGTCGATCACATATCGAGGTCACGTCGCTAGTTGTTTCTTTAGTAACCTTCATGAAGTTCATGGTGTAATGCTGATGAAGTCTGATTGTTGGAATAATAGAGACAAAATAAACCGTTCCTTTATCCATAAACATGATCAAGAGATGGCGCTCATCTCAATATATCCACATAAATGCAATATAGAAAGAATAACCAGAGCGCATTGCTCAGCAATGTAATATTATGGCTCTTTGGGAAACAATGCAATTTGTTTTAAAGTTACACTTGTGCACTTCCTGTTTTGTAAATATTATTTTGGGGAGACTGTTTGTTTTATCATTTTGCTGATATGAATAGTTATTCGCAATATTATCATGTATATAGAGAATTAAATGAAACGAGTGTCCTGGCATATGGGCACCTATTGGCACACGGCAACAAAGTGACACAATTGCATTTTGTAGAGAACCATTTTGCACATAGAACTTTAGATCACGTCCCAAAGACCATTACTTAAATCATGGAATGAGCACTTTGTTGACATTATCAGAACAAAACCATAATGAGCGTATACAGCCCCCCCCCCCCCCCCCCCCAATTGGCCAATTGCTAAAAATTCTTGATATGTTTTTATGTTTTTCCTCAAATTCCAAATCTTTAGTTGTAATGTGTGTTCTAACGCTCAATATACCATAAATATCAATAATGTACCTAGAATGTTGACATGAATTTGAATTCTACCTTTTATTTCAAAATGTATCAACCATTAGAGGGGTGAAGGGGGGGGGGGGGGGGGGGGGTGGTATCCCTCTCCTCTCCCCACCCCCGGCTCGGCCCAATTTGATTTCTCTTCCAGTATCCAGATGGGGTCAGCCTCTACAAAGTTGTATTCATTACGCCACTGTGTCTGTGTAAAGTGCAAACTAGCTAATAAACTCTACAGGATAAAAATACAGGGGAAAGTTAGTAGCTTCCAAAATTGAATACCCCTATGTCTCCGCAAAATACTGCTTTATACTTCCCACTTTGCATCCTGGGCAGACATAGGAACAGATCGGAGTACTATACTCTTGTCATCACCCGCAACTCTGGGCGCATCCGATGCCAGCTCACCGCTCACCGCTAGACCATCGAATCCATCATCAGCGGAAAGATTGTCAAAATATATCACTAGACGCATGATCAAAACTGTTGGCCTAATCGGAAGAGAAAATATGTTTGTGACGTAATCGTAATGATTATTACATTTTGATGAAAGAGGAACATCTAGGGAGAGGGGGAAGGGGCATCTACGCCGCCGCTATTAGGAACATCTAGGGAGAGGGGGAAGGGGCATCTACGCCGCCGCTATTAGGAACATCTAGGGAGAGGGGGAAGGGGCATCTACGCCGCCGCTATTGCGTCTATATCACCACTGGAATGAAATATTCATCAAATTGTGAAAATATATCATGCACCAAGCATACCATTTAGATGGAAGATTTCAATAAATGTTTTTCAATTAAATTGTAAAGGTTATCAATGTTATTACTATACACAATTTTAGACCGGTATATTTGTGATCTGTGGATATAAATGTATAACGTCAGCGATAAATTTTCTTGTAATGATGATTTAACAATTTGAATGCTAAAAATCTATAATCCAATAGATCCGGTTCTTTTTATAAAGCTCTCTATGATCATTATCATGGGCAGATTAGTACAAAATCGTGAGTGGTTCTACCAACATTGCACATATTTATATTATATGCGCTTAAATACCAATTATAAAGTGCACCAACTATATAAAGGGAACCATGAAAGGTGTCTACCTCTGTAGAAAGGTTCAATAACACTGGCTTTATCTCCAGGCGATCACTTTCTGTGGCATGCACTATATGCAGCCTGACTGCTACTGACAACAGGTGGCCACTGTAATACAGATTTGACTGTATAATGTAACTACAAAGTGAAATAAAACTAAGGGGACGCAGTGGGGTGTGACTGTTCCCCTTAATTTCCTCGGCCCTCTCTCTCTCTCTCGATTTCACCTGCTGTCTCACAAGTTCAAGGATTGTGTCCGGAAGTGCACCCCTGGATTGAATTCCCTTCCGGTTTGTCAGACTTCAGAAGAGCTGTTATGGTGGGTTGTTTGGAACCCTGTTGCTGTGTTAATGATCTATATAGGGACTAAAGTCGTTTGCCCCTAAATATGAGGTAATTTTCCCCGAATATTAATAATTTTAAAACTCACAAAGGGGCTGCAAGTTATTGAATGATATAATTATTCTCTGATATAAAAGTTTGATGATTATCTCGCAACTTCTGAATGTTGGTTTACAAAAGGAGGACAGTATATCTTTAACAATTAATGATTAACGGGGGAAGGATGGGTCTCGGAATTATCAAGCTACTTCGTGAAGTTCCTATCATCATTTCTTGTATTCTTGAGAGAAAAGGGTGAAAAGGACCTATCATTATGTATGTAATTAATTGCCCTATGATGATGATACAAATGTATGTGTATGACGCCGTTATGACGTCATGTTAACACTACGCAAGATATGTTATAATTTATTATATCCCTCATAAGATCGTTTTACCATTGCATTTGACAAATGATAGTTTTGGACAACACGCGCAGTCCCCGCGCAATCACGTGACCGGGCTTGTTAGCAAAAAATTAACACTAAAAGTTCGTTACGCGCTCGTCCCATAGATCATGTGTTTTAGCGAAATGCACACGCGACCAAATTTGTGCAGTACTCTATGGCGCACACGTTCTAGTCACGTGATTGCCCTTGTTAATAAAAATTATATCCCTCATAAGATCGTTTTACCATTGTATTTGACAAATGATAGTTTTGGACAACACGCGCAATCCCCGCGCAATCACTTGACCGGGCTGTTAGCAAAAAATTAACACTAAAAGTTCGTTACGCGTTCGTCCCATAGATCATGTGTTTAAGCAAAATGCACACGCGATCAAATTTGTGCAGTGCTCTATGGCGCACACGTTCTAGTCATGTGATTGCCATTGCTGGTAAAAACTAACACCCTAGGAAGAAGAACGCCAAGACAGCCAATAAGCACATCCGTGGGAGCGTTAGCACGCATTCATTGCGTATGTGCGCAACTGCCAGCGCGTTGGTGCGCACTCGTTTTTGCGTCTTTGTGATTGTATGCGCAAAATAACAATGAATTTAAGCGTATTAGATGCGCCCAGGTTCTGGAGGCTCATCTGGCTTCATTAATGTCGATTGATTTTTATATCAAAATTTACAAGCGATTTTATGAAATATTCAAGAGATTTTCACATATTTTGCTATAAGCTGAACACAATCACTGATATTGATGAGTGATATAAAACAACTAACGAATGTGCTTGATTGTGATAGGCAATCTATTACCTCGGTAATAGATTTGACTATCACAAGAAGCCCATTCGTTAGTTGTATACTAACACCTTTTGAAGAAGAACGCCAAGACAGCCAATAAGCACATCCGTGGGAGCGCTAGCACGCATTCATCGCGTATTTGCGCAACTGCCAGCGCGTTGGTGCGCACTCAGTTTTGCGTTTTTGTGATTGTATGCGCAAAATAACAATGACTTTAAGCGCATTAGATGCGCCATGGTTCTGGAGGCTCATACTGGCTTCATCAATGTCGATTGATTTTTAGATCAAAATTTACAAGCGATTTTATGAAATATTAAAGAGATTTTCACTTATTTTGCTATATAGATGAACACAATCCGTGATATTGATGAGTGATATAAAACAACTAACGAATGTGCTTGATTGTGATAGGCAATCTATTACCTCGGTGGGCTCAAAATGACTATTACCCTCAGCTACGCTTCGGGTAATAATCATTTTGAGCCCACCTCGGTAATAGATTTGACTATCACAAGAAGCACATTCGTTAGTTGTATATAATCAGTTGTCTAAGACGATATCCGGCGTTCCATGAAGTTAGTACGTGACACACCAGCGTGTTAAGCCGGATAATGTTTTTTTCTTCTTTTTCAAACGACGTTATTGTTATAGTTTGTCACCAATAATAGTAATTGTATGAGTGTGTTCTAGGATTATAATTATATTATAACAATGACTATGCAGTATCAGGTATTCGTTACTGCCGCCAGTGTCACCACAATATTCCGCGCAACTCAGTAACAAGTTGGTCAGATGCGAGGGGGTAATTGCTTTTGGTGTGTGTCATTGTATATGACTATGAGAGAGAGATTGTGTGTGTTTGATTGTTTGTTTGTGTGTGTGTGTGTGTGTGTGTGTGTGTGTGTGTGTGTGTGTGCGTGTGTGCGCGTGTGTGCGTGTGTGCGTGCGTGCGTGTGTGCGTGTGTGCGTGTGTGCGTGTGTGCGTGTTTGCGTGTGTGAGTGTGTGTGTGTGTGTGTGTGTGTGTGCGTGTGTTAATATTTGTAAATATAGTTAATAATATTATAATGAGGGGTGTAGTACGGGAATGTAATATGAACTTATGTAAAATAACCTGTTGACATTACAAGAAAATAGTACTGGCAAACAGGGAGTATAATAACGTATTAATCTTTGCATTTAAACTTCATGAAATAAACTAAAGCAAACTTGTGAATTATTTTCTTGCCGTCGCTTTTAATTTCATGAGTTATTATAAAACAACCTTCTCCAGATACAATACTAGTCCCCAAAATACCAGCGATTTGGCTATGCATTAATGCAGAATGCATGTTATATAAAAAAAGAAGCATTTTTGAATGGGTTAAATTAATTTGTTCGAATAAGCGCCCTGAACTCATGACGAACCCTGAGTGCTCGCCAGGTGTATTTTAGTCAATTTCCTTGTAATGATCCAAATATTATACGCTGCTGGCGTGACCTTCATTACCGATCTATTATTATAGCACATTATTCATTCTATGCTCACACCTGAGACACAATCAGAGTAAATTCCAATAACACAATGCCGTCATATCACGACAGGTATTCGTGTACATCATATTTAGGCATTTCTAGTATAACCTTTGTTGTTTGTTTGTGGCCTTTTTGTGTTTACTAAAATGCAATTTATTGTTAAAACTGACAGTCTCATCTTTCATTTACTGAAAATGATATCACATTAGTCGAATGCACAACTATAATACGATCTTATCAGCCCGCCTCTTCGATTGGGATGTTATCTTTTGCTATTAACAAACTCAATTTTCGTGCTTTTATTAATAAGTGATCCATATTTCACATTACCAAGGTTTGTGATAAGATCGTGTGGGGTAGGCCCCGTGTAGGCCCAGTCACATATCACCGGATAGCGTAAACGTACGCCCGACGGAGAGTAACATTTTCAATCCGTTCGTCTCTCTTCGTAGCCTATGCGTTTCTTGTCTATTTCTTGTCAGACAATATACGTTGTTCTATCCAGCGAACAGTTTGTGTATGAAGCGATGACTTTCACCACCGGATAATTTGATTTCACAAAATGTTCTAATCGTTGGGCATCCATTAACGCTATCCGGTGATATGTGACCAGGCCTTTACGGGTGACAACCCACCGGAGGGGAATGACATAGGATAATAGAGGAGGGGTTAGGTGGGGTGGATACGGGTTACTGGACCGATGGTTCCACATAGTATGAAGAGGGTACCATGTCAAGTTCGAAAGGTCATTGTCACTGATGGACGAGATAAGACAAGACGGGTTAAAGCACCATTCAGGGATATGTAGACTCTCTTAATCGTCTCGAGTCTAACAGTACAGTGGATCTCGTTCTAACAAGGACCTTGGGACGCATAAAACACAGGAATGTAAAGAACTTGGACCAGCAAAATTATCTTTTTATAAGACGCTTTTGCTATTTATAAAGTTGTTCAATTATATTCGTTTGTTTTTTTACCCTAATATAACGAGGTAATGTTTATGTTAGCAAGGTCTTCGTTTTGGTGGCTCCGATCCACTGTAACTAGATATATATGTGACATTTTCATTCAAACATGCATGGTAGAGCGATACTTTTTCGTTCATGAATTGCCATTACCATGATAAAACTACCAAACCTTTTCCCCCTCAGATTGTTAGCATGCAAGTCCCTGATAAGCTCTTTAATCCAGGTGTGAGTCGAGGATTCGAGGTTAATAACATTGAAACAATTGGTTGACACAACTTGACAGCCTATAATGTGATCTGATAAATGGAAACATGACTGGGATAATGGAAAGGTGTCAACACTATTTACTATACTGTTTACTATATTCAGCTTTGTGTTTTATGTTTTGATTTCAAAAAGATTCTTATCGGGAAGGAATTTAATTGGAAAGAGAAAAAGAAAATAATTATCAAATGTTTAAGATTATGTCATATTTACCTCGATGTATATTTAGGAACTCAAAGTGTATTGTACTAAAACTTTACCTTCTAATATACATCCATTTTAGAACATGTCCATCTTTCAGTAAGAACAGGAGGGGGGCAAACCCCATGCACCATGTCAGTCAATTTAAATTATCAATGTTTTATATGGGAATCTATGGGTTTTTTAAAAACTTATATGACAAGACTCATGAGGGGTTCCTATCACAAAACGTGGATCTAAACGTTCGTATGTTAGGTGGAATAGACTTCATTTAGAAGGCACCCCATTAGCTTGTCAGCTGGCCTATATTAACAAAATTTCATCGCATCTTCAGCTAAATTAACCATGAGATACTCAAATGAGATTCTAAACTTGAAACCAGCGGGAGGGGGCAAATTCCCAGCAAGCATTTTTTCGTTTCATTAAGAAGGCTTTGTGATTTCCATTAAACTAAATCAACCAAGACGTAACTATGGGGAGTGAAATAAAAGCACAGATATTATACTACAAAAGAAACACACTTTAATGTGTGGAGGTATTCAATATTACAAGATTAAAACTTGGAAAAAGGCAACTAAAGCTTGCTAAGAGTAAGAAAGCTAATAAATAAGGTCAGTAGAAGCTTTAATGTTCTATACTCCATTCCAATCTAATATGCAACTGACACGAGACGGAGAGGGAGGGGGGGGGGGGGTCACGACAAAGTCATACAAGTGGTGTAATAAGCAAAACAATTATTATCAACAAAATTGTGAATGTTTTTTGGAGAGGGAGTGGAGGGTTTTGGGGGCTGGCGAGGGGGTGTTGTGGCCGAGCCATGGGGAGGGGGTGCATGTGGGAGTGATTTACTCCCCCCACGCGTGTTTTTAGATTACACGATTACATTGAACCTTCTTTTCGCGTGATAACGATCATAATATATCTTTGAATCATAAACGAGTCAGTCGCAACCATATCGCAACGTAATGCCATGGGCGGAAATAAAAGAGTAGATACAATAATAATATTATCTCCCTTTACTGATAACCTTAATAGTAGAGAGCCTGTAACAAAACAAACACAGCAGCCGTCAAAATATGAAATATATTCTAATCATAAACGAGTCATTTGCTAATGCCATGGGCGAGCATAAGGGGATATACTAGATACATCATTTTAGCACCCTTTCTACTTTTATAAACCTCTTAGAGAGAGAAACATCAACACACCGTATCATTTACAGAAGCCGTCAATACAATTATAACACTTTAAATCATAAACGAGTCAGTCGCAAAGCCATGGACAGGGGTAAGGGGATGACTTTAGTCGATAAATAATGTTATTTGTTATCTCTTGATTAACATTACTGAAAATGAACACTACTCTATGAATAATCTTGTTAAAAAAAAGAAATTGTCAAAAATATTAATGTATGGAGGATTATGGTCTTGTACTACTCTAGTTGTGTTCGTGGAAAATCACAATAATATTGTATACAATTCTATTATATAACAGATAAATATTTGATTAACTGCAATCTGATAAGACATCGAAATATGACGAATCTATACCAAATGTGTTGTTTTCATTGATTGTGTTTATGTGTTATTATACACATAAATATAGGTTATCGCTTTCATCAATCTAAAATCAATTTATCAAATAACCTTATTTACAGGTCGAGCGGTACGATACTTTTCAAACGTATTACAATTCATCATCGTGATGGTTCATGATACGGTATAAATGGTTGAAAAACTTCAATAAATTTTTTATTTCACTATTTTAAATGATATTTGGTGATAAACTAGATGAATGAATGTAGTATGAGTAAAAACAAGAAATTAATTAATCAGTCGTTCACGTAACTGGTTGATAAATTCTAAATAACATCGTGTCGTAGACAAAATTGGATATTTGTTTATCCCCTAAATGCTAGGCTAATAGACGGATAACGAGTTTCAATGTTGGACAGCGTTTTGAAGAAAATGCAATGCTCACATGATATTTTGAGATCTGGATGCGGGACAATAAAGTTCCTTAAAAACTATCACTTCTTGCTAGAATCTAAAGAGCACGAGAAATGATTAATAAAATGTATTTTAACTGATAAAATCAAATGGGTCATTAACTTTTTACGGATATTTTCAACAGATAAATAAATAGCAAAAAAGGCAATCTGAAATGGAAGCACCAAACATAGAGATTTATCACAAAATATTATGTCAATTTGTGTCCATGATTTATTGTATTCTATTCTCCTTCTCCTCCACCTCCATGCGTGGTTTAAAGTGGGCTCGATTTGTTCAATTGTGAGAGCAGGCGGGGACATCAAAGTACTTTTACAAATGGCATCATTCCTTCGCAGCTCGGCGGATTAAAACCCGTCTGTTTTGTGGCAAAAGCAAGAAGAAAAATATACCGTGCTACTGGAAAAACAAGCCTAGAATCTATTTCCCCGTTTGTGAACCCTTTTCTCTTTATTCTATTGCAGCAGCGCCATTTGAATACGTGCTGATTTGTAAAAGCGTGTGTATTATGTTCCGGGTATACAAAATCAAATAATGTAACGAATTGGCGGGTCATTCTTAGTCTAGACTGCCCCACATATCCCCCTTTTAGAGAATAAATCATTGAAAGAGTTTTGTAGGAAGTTTTTGTCTGCAGGCTGTAAAAGGCTGTAAACACTCGAAAAGCAGGCCGAATAAATAAATCTGATTTTCAATTTACTCTTTCAATTATATAAAAAAGAAAATAATAAAAAGACCGACGCTGCTCATTTGACGAATACAACTATTGTACAATCGGTTGGAGCATACACAAGTCCTAAAACTCGGGACTAGATTGTGAAAGTATGCGTTTTTATTGTCACCATCCGTTTCGAAATACGTGACTTATAAAAGGATAAAGAGCAACCAAGTGAGAAGTGCTCCTTTAGCCTAATGATGAGAAGAAAGAAAAATAAGGAGAAAACGAACCCTTACCCAGGGGGGCAAATACGATTGATTTTCACTTGTTAAAATGTTTGCAGCAATAGTTTCTCGTGCCTTACTTTTTTTCTTTGAGATAAACAAAATGGTAGGGACGAACAAGGGAAAGGGGTAGGTGTGTAGCTACGGGGTGGTCTGGTAAGGGGGGGGGGGGGGGGGGGCACATGCCTCCACAAATTGTTTTTGCCCTCAGGTGCCCCCACCAAAAAAATCCTCTTATGGTAAAAAAAGAAGAAAAAAAGAAGAAGTAAAAACGTCACATTTGGGGCAACACTCTGCAATATTCAGCGCAGCTAAATTGTCGTTTTGCTTCTCAGGTTAAAAACGGGAAAGATGTTATTTGACCACTGAAAAAAACTCATTCAAGCCCCCTTACAAAGATATAAGGCATTCTGATGCCACCCCTCCCCCCCCCCCCCCCCCCCCAATACTGGAAAATCCTATCTATGCCACTGGAAAGAGGTAAGGGGAAAATGATGGGGCGAGATTAATGTACCAGATTATGTATACATCTTGACAGTTTCCGTCACATCTCACACATTAATGCATTCATAATCAGAAGTATGTTAATCTTAGATTTTAATGCATCTTTCTCCCTTTTTTATTCTGCCAACACCTACATTATCATTCATTTGAATCCCACATTCATGCTCCTTTATACGTTAACATCTTATTCTTATACATAACAAAGCTTAATGCTTCTTTCATACTCATTTCTCATGCCTGTATAACTATCTCCTTTATTATAAATTTAATTCTAACTGACATATTGTACCTTTTCTACCTGAATTCGCTTTACTTACTACACAAACAATCCTTCCTCCAATTCACACTGAAGATTGGAACAAACTTTCAGTGATAAATAAAAACACAAACGGTTCTGAATTTCCTTTTGTTACAAAATTGGATTTCTCTTTCCTTTTTATTGTAGCATACAAAGACAAATCAGAAACTTTTTACAACATCAATAACAAAAAAGGTGAACTGTTAATTTTAAGCAAAGAAAACAGAAGTTGTAGTTTGTCACCCAGTCCAACATTGTGAACAGTTTGTAGTAATTGAGAACGCAGCTGAGATTGAGACACAAGTTCTAATAACAATTAAATAAGAGGACACATAAACAATGAATAAGGACATGATCATTGGTTACACTCCAAGAACATTGGTTGAATAAGAAGGAACCTTTAACATATACACTGTCCAATCAATGTTTTCAAAACCTGGTACTTCTGCTGAAAACACATTATTAAATTGATGATTAACAAACATGCCAGATTTCTTCAACAATGTGAAATAATAACAGCTGCCATCTTAAATGATGAATACAGTGGTCTCCGCTTAATAGGTTAACATTTAAAGGGGCACTCCTCTTACAGGGGTAGGATTTTACCAAATTGTTTTTTAGAAATGTTTCTTAAAGATATTTTTTCTGCATCATTGCTTACACCTGTTAAAGTGGTAAAATATACCTTACAAAATCCTGTAGGACACTATGTATGCTTTGTGGTAAATTGATAAAATGTCAATTGAACTAATCCAGAACAAACATGAAATAATGAAAATAGGTGTTGAATATATAATGGAATGTTGGATCAAAATAAGAGTGACCACACATAGAAGTCTGTGGTAATGACGATTTATTTAGGACACCTAGCAAACTCCATATTACTGGATGCACGATATTGAAAGAGAGTATCAAAATGCATTTTTGGCTGTTAAATATGCTTTCCTATGTAATTCATCATATATTGCGATATAATGAAAGCCAACCCATTGTAGCTTTTATCACTTTAATCTCTTTCATCCATCCCTTTCAGGTAGTTTCCAATATAAGAAGTGGTATATTGAGTTGTCACCAATATTTAAAAATGCATCATTATTTATCCTTTACGTCATAAAAGCTATAACCAAACAAATTTGGAATTTCTATATGAAAACCCATTGATTGACAAATGAAAACAAAGATGAACCCTTCTCCTGCAAAGTTGTTTGATTCAGCTATGCTAACCACAAAGAAATGTACAGACAAATAAATCAGGTACAGGTAGCCAAAGGGTAGAAAATAAATTTTGAATTGTAAATTTCTCATCCGTAGCAATAGAATAAATAGGCCTTCATTATTTCATAGTTCCCACAGCTACTGTATTTCTTCTGAGAATATAGGATGCCCAATTGCCCGTTTACCCTCCAATCTATGATTCACTTTTTACAAAATTCTACAATCATTTTCTTTTTGGAAATGACTCCTACTGTTTTATTATTGTTTCACATTTGAAAACAGATTCCCCCAGTGACAGGTAGAAAAGGAATAACATACACAAACAATAATGCTACAAACATAAACAAGTATTTACATAGGTACATCAACTACAAATGAACATGACAAAATGAATGGCATCTACAAAAGAAGTATATTACAGAGTTCATAAGAATACTACAAAGTGAATGAACAAAACCGAATCCTTTTGAATTCCTACATTTTATTTGATATTTGAGTACAGTGGAACACCTCTATATGAAGAGCTGAGTTCACATGTGTGGCTGATTTCTCCTGTGTGTTTGGTACTGAAAGATATTATGCTGTTTACAGAAGACAAGCAGCTGGACAGTCAAAATGGATAATTAATATGAATAATGCATATTCAGAATTGGAGTTCATAAATATATTGTTACTGAATAAATTGCTACATATCTACATCAGCTTATGATGAATTTTAAAGGTGATTCTAGTGGTTGTAGTAACAGTACAAATCTGTATCATACAGTCTGATGTGATATCTTTAAAGACGAGAAACGCTGCGGTTCCACTTCTTTAAATCGTGAGTCTAAGGATAACTTACTCACATTCAAATAGGCAACTTGTTAAATGGAACATTTCATTTGAATTGTTGAGGTTGTTAACAGCACCACTCCTGATCATACAGCCCGACACAGTATCTTTATAAAAGAACATGTCATATGGAACATTCTATTGAAAGGTTGGGGGTTGCTACGTTGAAGGGGCTGGTTCTTTGCTGGGTTCAGTTTGTTCAGCTTGCTTTTCCTCTCCACCTTCTGTAGTGGCTGCCTTCTCCTCAGCCTCATCTGCAAGTAAACAACAATTATTGGACAATTAAACAGAAATACAATTTTGGATTAAATTTAATTTAATAACATTTTGGAATTGCATGTTCTCTGTCTTTGATATATATAGGTTTCTATTGTACCAACCCATTGTAGATGATTTGATATAGGTTTCTATTGTACCAATCCATTGTATAAGTTTGATATATTAAGTATATCATGTATTTCCCATGTACTGTGTACTAGCCCAAGATCCAGGGATTGCAATTAGCACAGGTCTGCTCGCCTGGGCCCACCAACAAATAGAGACCCAAAGAGACAATATTCCATCAGTAAAACCAAAAATCAAACCTAAGCTAATAACTACATGTAGGTGTGACAAAAAGCAAGACAAACACAATGAGCCTGTAAATAGTGCATCAAACAAACGAACAGACTTCAACAACCGGGTGAAACATCCAGATGAAAGCCAAGGTCACAATTTGACTGAATTACCTACTGTAGGTTTAATCAATCACAGAATACTGCAAATGCATTCAAATACTTGGCTCAGGTGTAAAGGTAATTATCAGAAAGGTCATCGAAATTAGATGATAATTACTGCTAATATCTACTAAGTGCAGATTTAATCCATTTCATTTTCCCTTGACTTACATACGTTCACCAATTAAACCTCTTCAGCAACAAATTCATTAAAGAGTCACTGTGTTTTAACGCACTCATGTTCACATGCCAGTGAAAGGGTTAAAATGATCAATGCCAATTTAAACACCGGCAGTTGGTTTATCTTGACAGTGAAATGTCATAAAGAGACACTGCATTATAATACAGTCGTGCCCATGCCAGTAAAAGGATTAATTCTGATCAATGTCAATATAAACACGGTCAGTGGATTTATTCCCATGAAATGTCATTTAAAGAGGCACTGTATTTACAGATAGTCATGTGCCCATGCCATTTAAAGGATTAATTCTGATCAATGTCAATAGAAACACCGCTAGTGTATTAATTCCCATGAAATATAATTAAAAAGGCACTGCACTATAATACAGTTGTATGCCCATGAGAGTGAATAGGTTAATTTCAATCAATGTCAATAAAAACACTGTTAGTATATTTATTCCCATGAAGTGTAATGTAAAGGGGCACTGCATAATATCAGTCATGTGCCCATGTCAATGGAAGGGTTAATCCTGATCAATGTCAATATAAACCCTGGCAGTAGATCTAATCTGGGCAGCCAAATGTCAATTTGGAAAAGGTTAATTAATCCCACTAATTTCACACTGCACATCCCCAGTAATATGTTGCCTACAGATATTGAAAACAATTTAGGCAAACAAAAGTATATTTAACTGCACATCTCTCTCTCTTTCTACAGGCACAGATATTATATTAAACACAAATAAACCAAAACAGACAAAGAAATAAACAAACAAACAAATAAAGAAACAAAGAAAGAGATGAAAACCAGAAAAACAAAAGCAAACAAACACGCAAACAGGAACACAAAAACAACAATTTTGTTTACAGATACTTGGTTACTTTGTTTTCATGTCCAAAAATATTAGCTGGATAGGTGAGGTAAATAAAAGTTGAATTGTCCATACATGCAGATTAGTCTGTGAAAATTTCATGGCACAGAATTAGTTTGGGCTATGATATGAGTGAAGATGAAAATAACGAAGAAAAAAATAACTGCTTTGAAGAAGTGTTACATGCTCTCACATTTGTCATATTTGCCCCTGTGTCGACTAACAAAAGTACTTTGTTCCTACCTCCTACCAATACTTTTGTGTAATTAGGCCAATAGACATGCATATACATCTACAGTATTGGTCAAAATAAACTATCCCCCCTAACGTTTGTGTGTGTACAGTATATGTCTGTCTACTGATATTTGGCCATGAAATGAACTCCTACAAAATAACCAAGCACTTTTCAACAGTTTGTTATTTTTTTCTTTTCTTTATACAAATGTTGAAGAAATGTTGAACAATGAGGCAAACAAACATTGCAACAAAACAAAAAGCAAGCATAAAAACACACAATATAGGATATATCATGTATGTAGGCGAGCGAAGGGACACACCATCCTATGCACCCAAGTCAATCAGTCAAGTCAAAACACAGAGAGAAAACTATAACTGTAACTGTGATAGTATAACAATATTATTGGCAACATGGCAAATGGACAAATGTGTTACCTTTTGGTGCTTCCTTGGTCTCCGTTTCCATGGGAACCGCAGACTCATCTGTGGGAGGGGCTGTCTCTTTGCTCTCACAAGAAGGAGCACTTTCAGGTTGTTGAGTGGGCACATCTACAGCACATAGAATAATAAAGAGATAACAAAGATATTACAGTGTAATCTCATGCTTAGTCTCCATTAGTTATCAATTAACCTTATAGGATTTTTTCCGAAAGTGATATTTGCGGCTTCATATACCAATAATTATAATTGTACAAATCTGCTGAATGATGTGTAAGTCTTGAACTGATTTTAACAAAAATTGCAGAATCATGCTGGTCATATGTTTACCAGTTCCTTGAAAACAAATCCTAATCAAATCACAAATAATTTGTTTCTGTTACATACAATAAAAGTCATAATGTCATAACTAAGGTGTTCACACTTGGTGGTAAAATGCTGAGCTTTTTTATGGGGGTCAGGAAAAAGTATGTATGTAGGTGCAGAAAGGGAGGGGAAATTTGAACTTCAAAGAAACCATCACTCTCAATTAATATCCAACATGCAATTGATGACCAGCTCCTTGAAAATAAATCATGGATCATTTTTTGTCTCTTACATAAAATAAAGTCATAATGAAGGTGCTCACGTTTGGTGATGCCATGCCGAGTATTTTGTCATGATGATGTACATGTGGGACCAAAATGGAGGGACATTTTGAATTTGAACATAAAATAGAGTCATTAAGTCATAACTATGCCGGCCTTCAGACTTGGTGTTTTATGTTGTGCATTTTATGGGGTCAGGAGGATGTAAACCCTGTTGCAGAAAGGGAGGGAAATTGTGTATTTCAAAGAATCCATCCCTCTCCATTAATATCCAATAGATTTAAAGTCTTGGATTTTAATAAAAATCTATAATTTCCTTAATTTTTGCTGATTATTAAGGAAATGTGTCTATATCACATTTCTTGAGTCATGAAAATCGTGGGATGATTATTAAAGGAGAATAACATATCACATTCATGCATACAGCAATAATATACGACACAACTCCCATGATTTATGACCAATAGTGGACATTCAACCAGATACAGGAAGGACCGAGGGCAAAACCAAGGGCAAAAATTGTTTTAAGACCCTGCTTTAATCAAATCGTCTCCAACTGATCAACATAAAACACGTTGAAAGTCATATAAATGTATTTAATCATAACTAAGCATTTCATATAATATACATACATATTTGTTGCATTTCTCACTGGTAAGGAACTACTCAATTACAAGCACACATGTTCCAATAATCAATGACAAAAATATGATTTACAACCAATATTTACCATATGTACCAGATATAATATTGAGGTATAGAGTGCAAACGTAAAAAGGAAAATGAGAATGATATATCACGTTGATAGCTTAAATCATCTTTTCTAAATAAGTATTTTTATGAGCACTTTTTTAAAGCAACTACTGCATGCATGACATTAATAAGCTCTGTAAAAAGAAGTCACCCTGGTCAATTAAATGTTCAATTCCAAAAGTAAAAAATACTCTCCTCCCATGTCCCCCACACATAAACTACCTACTATGTATGTACAGCTACTTCAACATCAGGATTTAAACATTTGTTTAATTCACACATATTCTTCCTTTAATTTATCTTAACTTAAGTGTTCCTATTGTCTATTTACCTGCAGTATCCATATCCTCCTCTTCCCCCGTTGCCTCTTCCTGTTTGTCACCCTCTGTCTGTGGGGGTTTAGCATCAGTCCCCGCCGGTGGGGCATCCTGGGAGGGTGGGGCGGCAGGAGCCTGGACCTCAGCTGGGGGTCCTGATTCACTTGAAGCTGTAAGAGGAATAGGATATTAATAAAGTTATACAATATATTTTTCTTCTGTTATGACATACATTTATGGGCATAGACTTGATAAAGGGGAGGATTGCATCATAAAGTTCAGAAGTTGTGCCAGGGCATCAGCTGGGGGTCATGATTCACATGCAACTGCAGTAGGAAAAGGAAGTTAATTAGTAATTCCCACTTTCAAACTGAAGGAAGAGTAATGTTAATAACATTTCAAAACGTCTTTTCCTACCATTATCATATAACTCACATGGGCATAGATGTACATTTATTTAATTTTTTTTCTATTGATAATGCTTTTATGCTGGAATACAAAGAAATTTTACAGACAAAGGGGAAAAGTGAACATAACTTATTTTCTCACCCTTTTCTGCAGGATCCTGAGCTGCTGTACTATCCTCCATAGGGGTTGGTGCAGGCTCCGCTGCAGGTTGTTGATCCTTCTGCTCCTGCTGTGGCTCTGACTGTGTCTGGTCTTCACTCTGTTGCTGCTCTTGCTCAGGAGTCTCTTGCTGTTGTGGTTGAGGTTGCGCCTGCGGTTGTGATGGCTGCCCAACAGTTGCTGCAGGTGGTGGTGGCGTGGCTCCTGGCTGCACACTACTCTGCTGGCCTGGGGCTGGAGAAGGGGCAGCAGCTGGGGCAGCTGTAGGGTCAAAGGACCCTCCAGTAGTAGGTGCACCAGAAGCAGGTGCAGGGGCAGAGGTAGGGGCACCGGTTGGTGCAGGTGTTGCTCCAGGAGCAGGTGTTGCTCCAGGAGCAGGCGTTGCTCCAGGGGCAGGAGCACCTGATGGGGCAGAGGAGGAGGAGGTCTGTGCCATGGCTGCCATAGCTTGGGCATGCTGGCGGGCCCTCATCTCAGCCACTCTCAGCTGCTCCTGGTGGAACTGCTGTCTGTCCGCCAACAGCTGCTGACGCTGGTACTCAAGCTGTGGGGCAGAAAAAGGAGGCAAATTCAATATAATAGCACTGACTCACTGGCTTGACTAAGTTGCCCGACTCACTGAACTGACTGACCTTTCTTACTGACAGACTCATTGGCCTGACTAACTGTCCTTACTCACTTGACTGACCTACTGCCCTGACTAACTCAACCACTAGGGTGACTCACTGACCTGTCCCACTGACTTGACTCACTCACTTGACTGACATACTGCCCCGACTAACTGACTCACTGATCTGACTAACTCAACCACTGGAGTGACTGACTGGTCACCCATCTCACTGTCTTGGCTCACTGACTGACTCATTGGCTGACTAACTTGACTGACCTACTACCCTGACTAACTGACTTGACTCACTGGCTAGCTCATTATCATGTCTAACTTGACTTAATCTCACTGTCCTATCTCATTAGCATGACTCTCTGACCTGACTCACTTGAGAGACTTCCTGGCTCGACACACTACGACTCACTGACCTTCAGCCATCAAAACTTAATTCAGCTTGAGGCAACCAAAGTGCAAACTTTTACTTAACATACATGTACTTGGAAACCATTCTGACAAGATTTGTAATGTATTTCTTTATTTAGGGCCAAACCAATTTTGTTTAATTCCATAAAAATATGTAAGTATTGATGTTTCTAAATTGAGTAATTATCTCAGTAATAAGTGTATCAAAATTAGTCTGACAGGTTATATAATTTTAGAAATGAGGACCCGGCCCTTGTTACTAAAACGGCCATCACAACCACAATACGCAATGACTAGAACAAGACACTTTGACCTCTTAAGAGAAGTAAAGGCAATGGTGTGTTCAATGAGACAGTGAAGAGTGTTTCTACTTGGATACAACATTTTACTGCATTCTGTGTATTTCCAATTATCACGGAATGCCATAATTTTGCTAACAAAAGGAATAATTTTTGGCAAAAAGGGAATGGTTGGCAACTCTGCAAACCATCAAGAGATGGAGGGACATCATCTGATTCAGAGACATGAAGGAATTATGAATCAAGGTAATATTAAATCAAGGTCACCAAAATATTGATATTAGAACTAATGCAAGTTTGGTTCAAATTACCCTTGGGTTCAAGTGCACTTTAGGGCATATCAAGTTCACTTATGAATGAATCTGCAACTTACAATAGTCACAAATCGTGTGATAAATCACACTGTAATAGAATTCTTTTACAATTTCCTATTCATTCATTTTCAACTCAATAGATTAATTTATCTGGCTAAGCAAACTTACACACGACCAGTTGGCAGTTTCTTTTATGGGCGTTTTAACCATCCCTTTTATTCATCGAGGTAGTGTTTATACAAGCAACAATGAAGCATCACCGCCGATTTTGACCCAAGACAAAAACTTTGGAATTGTGAATTACGACATAACTCAAAATATCTGTCACGAAGTCAAGTGTCACACAAATAATTAAACGCTCTCCCACATAGTGACAAAGGAACAAGGGACACAAGAAGAGAAAGAACGGATAAGCATAAAGAATAAAGTAGAAAAGAGATAGAGAGGGAGAGAAGAGCACAATGAGAGGGCGGGAAACAGAGTAGATAGAGTTGTGGGCTCAATAGAATTGATCATGCATATAAAGAACCATTACAACAAATATGGACTAGTACTTGTATTGTAACTTTTAGGGTCTATTCATATGCCTTTCCGCGACAGAGCAGAAAAAATTTATCATCTTTGACATGCTGAGGACCGCTCAACCATTCTCCCCTCCCCCGATGAGAATTATGGCAAGCCAAAATCTACATCCCCCTCGATTGTAGATTAAATGAATTTTCAAGTATAACAATTAGCGATAATAATTGCATATTCTAAATGAAAGAAAGAGATGAATATCACTCTATGAATAGTTAATGATTTACATGAGATATTTCAGTTGAGTTGTTCTTTTGCTTGAAGGAACTATGTCATGCTTTGAATGGTTAAAAACCCACACACTCTGTGCGTAGTTTGTAGAGATTAGTTTCGCATGCAGATTTTAATTGTATGAAACAAAATTAACCATTTTTAAAGTTAACCCCCTCAAAATTGTATTCATGTAGACTTATCAATCAAAAGATAAAATATTTGAGAGCTTTATCTAATATCTAGTCCAGAATCTTTGAGTGACCTCTATCTAAACTTGCTGTGAACTTCCTCCTGGTCCCACACACTTTCAAATAATGAAATAAACTGACAGTCGAACGAAACTCAACCAAACTTTTAGATGACACTCATTGAAATCTGCATCATGAAAGGTTCCTTCCAAATCTTTGTTATTAATCAACAAACGGTTGCCGTAGTAACAAAAAAGAAAACAAAGGCCGCGAAATCACAAATTCCGATTTAACAAAAGTCCAAACATGGCGTTACTAAGTAGTGCATTTGTTGATCTTTTGACTAACAGTGTACGTACACTTCAAGTGAACCTTGCAATAAATCCCTTTATTTACAGAAGAATTAAGGTTATTTTTTGATAAAATTATAGTTTAGTATTCAGACACAGCTCTTAATTATCAACACACTTTACATGTACACCTAAAGGAATGCTCAAACTATATGAATGGTAGTATCTAGTTACCCCTTTGAACAAGTCAATTTTGACTATAAATGAAGATGCTGTTGTATCGATGTGACTTACCCCCTCTCGTTCCCTGTCCATGATGGTCTCCAGCTCCTCAAAGTGGCGGAGCTTAATCTCCAGCTTTTTCATCTGTGTCTCCACCAAGAGGGCCACAAGGCTCTTGATCTTACGCTCCTCCATCGCTGCGAGGTGCTGGAGAATTGATGGGAAACAAGAGAAAAGGTGATAAATATTTAACAAAGTGATTTATTGATTGGTATCTAGTGATTAACATGAATAGTTGGCAAAGTATATAAGTTTGATCTCCAGCTTCTTCATCTGTGTCTCCACCAGGAGGGCCACACGACTCTAGATCTTACGCTCCTCCATCGCTGCGAGGTGCTGGAGAATTGATGGGAAACAAGAGAAAAGGTGATAAATATTTAACAAAGTGATTTATTGATTGGTATCTAGTGATTAACATGAATAGTTGGCAAAGTATATAAGTTTGATCTCCAGCTTCTTCATCTGTGTCTCCACCAGGAGGGCCACAAGACTCTAGATCTTACGCTCCTCCATCGCTGCCAGGTGCTGGAGAAGGGATGCGGAGCAAGAAAAGAGGAGGTGAATACGTAATCAGCACACAATTACACAAATACAAATTGTGATATTGTGACTTGTTTAGCAAATTGCTTACCAATTTAATAACATATAAATAACAATAACAACACAAATGAATCAAGGTGCAGCATAAAGATCTGCAATCGATTGTAAAGTTGTGATTGATTGCAAGTCAGAACATGTGACCAAATGTGATGATTGGTTAAAATTTGCATATTTTTTTACTTGCAATTTGATTGCAATTCTTTCTGCAAGTGGGCCCATATCTGATCTTGTCAGGGTATTATAGGGTTTATGGAATGCATGCCAAAAGTCTGAAAATCTGAGTGATGAAAGGAGCATAAAGTATACAATACATGGGTATGAAATTGAACTAAAAATCCATACAAATTTGTATTTTCCCTCATTTTTGAGACATTACATGGATTAGCAGTGCTTCAGAAGAATATTATTTTGAAACATTTTAATAATTGATTAAAGCAAGATGAGGGAAGGATTGGGCGAGGGGGTGGAGGTTGGGGGTGGGGGTGGGGGTGGGTGGGGGGGGGGGGGGGTGGGTCACTATCCCCATGCTACAAAGCAGGTGCCCCTGACCCCCACATGAACCCACTTTACCCTACACCCCCTGTCAATTATACAGCAATTTCAATGGATTTGTTTAGGTTTCATTAACACCTGGTTGCCCAATGGTCCATGGAAACTATTTGTGAATTGTAAAAGAAAATGGGTCATGGGCTATTATTACTAAAGGTATCAGTTGAAGCACCCTGACTGACATGGATAGAGTAGATAGGATCAAGGGGGTCCATGTATGCCTCATTGATCCCCACCCATCCAATCCCTCCCAGTTGTCTGTTTAAATACTACACAACTATCCCAATTCCCAGCTGAATTACATGTAGGTCGGCTTTTGCACTTCACAAACTTGAACTTGAAACTTAAAAGTCATGATTTAACCCTTTAACATGTCTACCCTTAAAGGGATCTAGTAACTTTGTTGAGATGTGCAAAAACTGATGAATGGTTGATGCAATGTATACTGTTGTTATCTCATATGTCCTCAGGGTATTGTGTGAAAATTTCAGGTCAAATGGACAATGTATGGCCAAGTAATGAGCGAAAATGCAAAGTGATATTGGGTGATATTCACCAACTCACTGCATTCACTTTGTACAGGGATGAAAATCTCGCCCGGAGATTTTCTTATCTAAATACTTCAATCATACATATCTTTGTAATGAAAGGGAAATTTGAAAAACCGAAAGCTGTCCCATGATTTTATTGTTAATACGAATACAACAAGGTATAAAGGAACCGCTAGAATTACAATTTTATTTTGAGGATTTGGACAATGTTACTTAGTCCCTTTAAATTCCTTCAACATAAGAAATATTTGGTAAATTTCCACCATTTTAGCAGGTGTAACAGGGGTAACGCCTATAATTGTTATCCAATTAAGTGGAAACTTCTGTATCATCAATTGATAGCAATTGACAACTTAATTGGCCCTGGGAATGCAACTTTCCAACCAAATGGCAGAATATGTATTGTTCCATGTAAAACCTCATCAATAATTGTGTTTTTAGTCCGTAAGGAAAGTGGAATTCTTGACAGTAACAAATGATATACA
This sequence comes from Echinarachnius parma, assembly GCA_037951105.1. NCBI lineage: Eukaryota > Metazoa > Echinodermata > Echinoidea > Clypeasteroida > Echinarachniidae > Echinarachnius > Echinarachnius parma. Next base: position 82,607 of record JBAMJV010007132.1, read on the forward strand.
TTTTTGGAACATAAAATATTTGTTTTGGGCCATCAAAGGTTGAGCTATATTTAATTTACTTGCCAAGGGTAATAATAGTGTAAAGTACTTAGAGATGATATTGTATCAAAGTAGCAATAGAAAATCAACCTATTATTATTATCATTATTGTTATTATGATTAAACTAAAGCCATACTTCATAATTCCCACAGTTTTAACACACCTTCCTAGCCCACTTTCAGTACTGTGAGAAAATGCAAATGCTCTATTTATTCCCATGTGATAACCATCAACTTGACACAGGCATTGAACAAGATACTGTAATAATTAGACCATACTGCAAGTTGAGAGGTGATTTGTGGTTTCAAAACTAGATAACTATCAGATAACACAATGTTTTAATAGATCATGTTCTAGAAAATGTTGGGAGTGGATTATGATCTACATAACCTTCAAATTGCATCAAGCATATTCGGGACAATTATTAGACCATGTGATAATTGTACAATTTGTAATTGCATTTTACCCCTTGACTACGGGAACCGGGTGGGTTGTGTACAAAGTCGACTATGGGTATTTCAGGTTAAAAACTACAAAGATAAACATCAGTTTTTGTATTTGCATTTTGCCACAATTTGATTATATTCCAGGACATTTTATGAGTGGTTTATTATCACCTTCAACCTAAAACAAGGGTATTACAAACAATTATTAGACCACGTATCAGCTAAAATTCAGTTTTTGTAAAGTGTTTCACCACAATTAGATCACGTTTAGGGCATAACCGATAATAGGATCGGACATCGGCTCGGGCCGATATTTGGCCACATCGGCAAAACATCGGATCAGCAACATGTTGATGAATCTGCCGATGCGCTACCGATTCACTAAAAAAGTGAAATTTGCAACATCGGAAATGAAACAAAAAAGAATCTAGAAAATTGCCCACTATTACTGTTAAGTGTATATTTTACCGTATCATCTGTATGAGTGGTTATTTTCGCAAAATCATTGATTTGTTTGACAAATTTACGGACGGAAATTGAACAGAATTCAACAAAATTGCCCGTCCGTGGAACGTTATACGGAACACGCACTCGGACCGGTCCCCCAGAAAAACATCGGTGCATCGGCCGATACGGGGGGAAAAAACATCGGACATCGGATCGACAGTGAAATCCCACATCGGTTATGCCCTAATCACGTTCTAGAAATTTGTGGAATCGATTATAATACATGTATCTATAACCTTCAACTTGAAACAAGCATATTAAATGCAATTATTATCAGACCATGTACACTGCAGATAAACATCAGTTTTTGTAAAGCATAACACTACAATTTGATTTGATTTTGTTCCAGAAAATTGTATGCGTTGGTTATAATATCGATAGCCTTCAACTTGAAACAAGATAGAGAATTATTTACCATGAATTAGCATGTGCATTTAAAAATAGATAGACATCAGTGTACATTGTATGTAAAGCATTAATACAATTCGACCATGTTCTAGAAATGTTTGTGAGTTGATTATAATATCTAAGACTATAACCTTGTTCTTGAAAGTTATTAGACTAATAATTGTACACGTATTTGCTTGTGCATTCTAAACTAGATAAACATCAATTTTTGTAAAGCTACATGTAGACACCACAAATCAATCATGTTCCAGAAAATGTCATAATAATATCTTTATAATTTTGAATAATCTTAATATTACCATGTGATAAATATAGAAATTTGCATTTGTTTTTTTATGAATTATCATTATTAGTATTTGTAGCAGTAGTAGTAATTATTATATTATAAATATATGTTTCTGTATATTGAATCTTTTAATCACGTATGGAAATAAAAAATCTGCAGATAACTTTTCTTTTTTTGCGATACCAACACACTGCAAAACAAAATACATAGAAAATGCTCATTTCAGAAAGTCACATTCGCAATAAACAACTACACAATGCTCCATCAGTGTCTGATGTTCCAAGACTACTATAAAGTCAGCAACATTTGTGATGCCGCCTCATAAAGTCATAAAATATTCATGTTCCTAATTGTTTGCTAATTGATTTATGATTGGGTCTTTATCCCAGCTGCAAACAATACAAACAGAAACCATAAAGTTCTCAGTCAAGCAAACCGTGAAATTATTTCTCCATCCCTAAACGATGCACTTGAATGGTTGGGGAACTAGGCGTTCTAGCACACCAAGGGAAATCAATAACATGTTGCTGCTATTGTATTCTTTCTTTGTAATGTACATGTATGAGAGATGCAAGAACTGTGATGAGAGAGGGCGGTATTCACATGCTTTGTAAAGAAAAGGAGTTTTTGAAAGAGAGGGGTGATTCGAAGGACAAGGACTGGGAATGACATTGAGTTTGAGAGTTTCTTTTTGAAGGGATCTTAGTAACTTTGTTGACATGTGCAAAAAGTAATGAATGATTGATAAAATGTATATTTGTGTGATCTGATATGTCCATTAAGTAATGTGTGAACATTTCACATAAAAAAGAAAAGTTATATGGCAGAGTAATGAGCGAAAATGCAAAGTGATATAAGCAGACTTATTGCACTTGCTTTGTACACACTTTATAACTATCCAGTGGATAGTTAAAAATCCAAACACATCCCAACCCTAAATATCTTTTTAACGATAGGGAAATTCAAAAAATAAAACCTGTTCCTAGCTTCTATTGGTAAAACGAATACAAACAGTTTTGAGATAACCGATATATTTCTAAATAAGTTTTGTGGATTTAGACAAAGTTCCTAGATCCCTTTCATATGTTATTAAACCATTGCCTACTTGAACCTGCTAGACAAACGTATTAACTGTATGGGAATCATATAACCTAGCAGGAAATTACTTAATTTGTTATCCAATTGTTATTTCTAGTTGCTTTTCATTTTTTCAAGTTTCTATCTTAATTGCGTAGACAAATCACTACAAATTGTTTTATCGTGTTGATTTATTTATGAGGCAAAACAAAAAGAAAAGAGATGTGCACTGATGGTAGTACAGTAGTCTCCTTTTAATGGGGTAACCTTTAAAGGGGTACTCCTGTTAAACGGGTAGGATTTGACAAAACATTTCTTATGTTTCTTCAGGAAATTTGCACCTTTTAAAGGGGTACTCCTGTTTTGGGTTAAATATCCCTTGCAAAACACTATCCCATTAAGCGGAGAGTACTGTACTATTATATACACAAGAGCACTCTCAAATGGAATCAACTTTCCTCTTTTTGAGGACGATTAAAAAATTCAAGAAATGGGTATATTAAAAGAAAAACTATTTAAATCTAGAAGAAGGGCAACATTTCATAGCACAAAGGTCACAAGACCTGAAAATAAGAACAATATACTGATTTAAATGAATGACAACAGTTGGTAGCAAAAATTTGGGTCATGGCTATTTCATATCAAAGTGATGAAGTTAGTTAGTTTGCAAACATGGCTTCCAGACTTATATAAGATGTCCTTCACGGGTGGATCCTCATGAAATAAAATAATTCGAACAAGAAAGCAAGGACCTCTAAAGAATGCCTCCCCAACATCTATATATCACGAGCAAAACATTGGAATCATTCGGCCATCAAATCTAAACTTTGGGTCACCCCAACACCCACAGCAAAATTATTCCACTGGGTATCATACAAAGAGGGGGATTTGCTTTTGTAAACAAAAGTTACAAATTGCACAATAGAGAGGGGAGGTAATTCAAATTAAACTAGCATTCTTCTAATTACCTCTGCTTTTCAGTTGGATATTATCACTAAACAAAAGTGAAAGAAAGCAGAAAACTGAAGAGCGTTAAGGACTAGTGAACTGTCACTATGTAAACATTTTAGTAATTAATTTTGCATGGTGGGCCCAAATGAGACCTGTAATATACTGCAAATAATTTGTTTAACCTTATTTTATGGTATAATAGGATGCGTTTCAATACATGCCGCTCAGTAAACACATTAAATAAAGAATAAACATAACCGAAGGCTCACTGACACCAAACTGCCGGCACATGACTTTGTATTTAACCTGTTCCCTACAAGACTTTTCAATCCTCATAGTTAATACAGGTAATAAATACAGGATCCACCAAGTGCCTGTATGCAATGGATTAAGTTTGGTTTGTAAACGCATACCGCAATACAACCTTTCCCCAATGGAAGCAAGAATTCTGAAGTGTTTCACAAATAGCAAATAATCACTAAACAGGGTATTCTGCAAGTTAAAACAAAACAACTAATTTCTCAGTATAACAGAGACATGTTTATTTCCGCTAATTCTGCACCAATAAACATACTAAATCAAAACAAACAAACAAACATAACTTGAACGCTCAATGACACTAAAATGCCGGCAACCCACACTGCTTTATAAAAGTTCATTTCACCAACGCAATAAAACGTTTTCTGAAAGCAATGGTGGGGTAAATTTTTCTAGACAAATACCCTGATGAATGAGATTTATAAAGGTCAGTATAAATTCAATGCTTACAAGAAAAAATGTAAAATGTTAAGGACCTCATTTAGTTTTTTATTAAACCCAATAAAAAGTGGCAATCAACCAAAACCATAAAACAAAATAAAAACAAACACACACACAGACAAACAAACAAACAAGCAGACAGGCAAACAAACAAGCAGACAGGCAAACATCCAGACATCTCACCTTTGCTTTGACTGCTGCTGCTGCTAGGGCAGAAGCTGCTGCTGAGGCAAGGTTTCCTGCATCGACTCCCTCCTCAAACTTCTTCACTTTATCTGGCTTCTCTTTGGATTCCTCTTCTTCTTTGGTCTCTTCACCTGTAAACACACAAATAACACAAATTATAAATAGTCCTTTTAGAAAAAGAAGTGTGCTAAGTCACTTTTTATACTTTGGAGATAATCATATTTAACAATTGGGAGCTGTGTAGAGACCTACATTAGCCCTTTTATTGTATTCATCTTCTTCTTTGGTCTCTTCATCTTCAACATACAAAAAAAACAAACAGAGAAATCATTCAGTGAACACTTTTGAAGGAAATTACACACCAGGATCATGATCATGATCATATATTAGTCTCGTTTTCATTTTGAAACTCTCCCAATCAACATTCTCGTTTCATCAGAGCAAAAGGAACAAGAAAGGGGCAATCTGCTTGCAGGCATAAATGCTACAGAAATGAATTTGTTAAAGGCAAGACAGGACATACCTTCCTTCTTCTCCTCGGCATCTCCACCAGCATCCACCTTCTCCACCTTCTCATCCTTGGAGGACTCTGCTCCAGCCTCCTCCTCCTTACTCTTCTCTCCCTCCTCCTCCCCTCCCTCTTTCACTCCTTCTTCCGTCTCTCCAGACTCCGCCTCCTTCTTGATTTCTGGGATGGGTGTGGCTTGTGGCTGGGGGGCGGAGCTCTCAGAGGTGTCCATGGCTTCTGATTGGTCAGCTGCTTCCTTCTTGGGGGTCTCTGTTGAGGCAGGGGGCGTGGCATCTTGAGTTGCTGGTTTGGGTGGGGCCGGTGATCTGTTTTCCTCCTTGACAATGGGGACCTAGGAATTTAAAGTTATTGTATCTTTATTTCACTGACATTTCACCTCCCATGTACATGTATAAAAGAAATAGAAAAAGTAATGTATCTATGACAGTTTCACACAAATTACTTTGACATTTATGAAGCAACTGTAAAGGAGAATTTCATAATCAATCAATTCCAGGGCACCTACATTCAGGTATTTTATATAAATAATGTATAAAGATAATTTTCTTGTGATGAGTCTGTATAAAGAAACATTTCCAAGTAAACTAATGACAGACGGAGTAATTAAACCTTGACGCCTAGGGTAGTACATTCTGACAATAAAGGATCAATATAATTGTCTTGTGACAACTTTGTAAAAAGAGAGGTTTCCAACTAAACAATTGGCAGGCGGAGTAATCTTGTAAGACTTAGTAAGTGTGTCAGTGTCATTCTGTCAGTTGATATATTTCTCAATACCTTGAATAGTCAGAACAAATATTAAGAAAAAACAACAATCAAAAGTCTACACAGTGCAACAGCTATTTTGCTATTATATGTCACCTTCAAACATTTCAGATTTCATGACAATTCAGGTCAGCTCAGTTTTAGGCCGAGACAAGTGGGTGCCAACTGTAGAGGGTAGGAGGGGGAAGGATGCTGGATTCTAAGTACTAACTGTCCTACATTTCATACAAGTTTAAAGGGCTATTCAGGGTTTTGCAAATTATCTCTTAAAGTACATACATGTATACATGTTCAAGATTTTTTTCCTGCTGTAATGATTGCATAAGTTTTAGATCACAGTGGGTGGATATTAGTTTTAGTTAATCAATTGTGATCTCTTACATAAAGTTGCCCAATACCTAAAAACCAGAAGAAAATTTGCTACAACTAAATAAAACAAATACATTTAATATCCTCAAATCATCAAGCAGAAACTAATGTAGATTAAAAAGTCCATATGAAAAGATTTTTTAGGAAAGATCAAAAGTAGTCATTTCTAACTATATCATCATCAAATATTAAAACAAAACTTTCTGAAGGTTGATTTGAATGGGCCTTTAAAGGGGAATTCCACCCCAGAAATGTGATGTTTGCTCTAAAATGAAGTGAATATGAAGAATCATGATCGAAAATCTGAGCCAAAACGGTAGAGCAATAAAAAAGTTATGACAGGATGAACTTTGCTCCGAATTTTAGTATTGCTCGCAATTGCTATCGATCATGACGTCACTTGCGAGCTGCAGCCATTTTGACTTCTACATGGAAATTTTTCAAAATTAAAATTTTCTTAATAACAAAGCAAATTTATGAGCTTACAAATTCCAAAGAGGTTGGCCCATCAATATTCTTCTATGAATTCGTGAAAACAAGCAGAGAAAAATTAACTTTTAGCAACGAAAATGAGAAATAAGTGTATTTTCATGTACTAAAGCCATGGCGAGTTGCTCGTCAATGATGTTGCATATGGCGGAAATTTTGAATCGATCGCTCATTACTAAATGATGTTCAAATAGGTATAACTCCCGTGTTTCTTGTCTGATTTTGATCAAATTTTCACCAATTATGCCTCTTATTCTGCTTAAATAACGAATGGTTTTATCAGGCCCGGAATACCCCTTTAAGTTGTCTTTGTGCAATGTCATGCTTTTCTGTGAACCACAGACTGAATGCACTCAAATAAGCCTCTTGATGAAAGTCTGATATGGCTGGGAACAGGTGATTAATTTAATATATCTCTGATAAAGAGAAAGCTCTGTTGTCAAAGCAGAGGCTTTGTTAGGGGATGACAAAAGGAGGGTAATGAAGTTGTCATTCTAATACCATGAGTCCATGACTATGCAACCCTAGGGAAGATAACAAATGTCAAGGTACATGTACAGTCAAATCTGTCCTAGCCGTCACCTGCCTAGATAACAGCCAACCTGCCTACCTAGTGGCAGTTAGGGGGCCAGTATTTTTGTTTGGGCCATCAAAATTGAAGAGAAATTCATTTTATTTGCCTGCCTAGGCCACTGGAAAAATCAGTAAGCATGAAACCCTTCAATATCAAGCCTCTACATTACAAATGTTATGTAATGGCCCATTTGGGCAAGTAAACTCAAAGTATCTACAAATTGTACTTGCCCTTACAGAAACTTTAGTTGCCCACATACTTCTAGATGAGATTTACACACATACAAGACATTAACATTTGTTAGCTCTTAGCTTAAAGGGACTTAGTAACATTGTCCAAATCCTCAAAATAAAATTTTAATTATAGCGGTTCCCTCATACCTTCTTGTATTCGTATTACCAATAAAACCATGGGACAGGTTTCGGTTTGCATCACTTTGCATTTTCGCTCATTACTTGGCCATGCAATGTCCATTTGACTTGAATTTTTCACACAATACCCTGTGGACATATGAGATAACAACAATATACATTGCATCAACCAATCATCACTTTTTGCACATGGGCAATTCCATAAATTCGGACGTACATTTCACACACTTCAATTAGGTACTAAAGAAGAAGTTAATGTAAATCATAAGATTTTATGTGATCAATAGATTGCTAATGATGAGTAGAAAATAATAATATGACCTATTCAGATTTTACCACCATAATGACCTTGTACCGATTAAAAAATACTGCATGGTCGGACGTACGCAGAGAAAATGATTTTTCTGACAAGAGGATTTCAACTGGAAAACTCTGTGAAGTTTATCATTTTTTGGGGCCAAATCATCTGTTACCATTTGGATTAGATTAGAAATGATGGGAAATATAAACAAACAAAAAATATTTTCCCTTCGAAGCATGGAATATTTACGTTTTATTTTCGTGTCGGACGTACAATGTCGGACGTACAAGACTGCCGTGTCGGACGTACATGTGTTATACAAATGCAAGTCTACTTGCTGCTGAAATAATTGCTGTAAATAGACACTTTAAGTCATAATTAGTAACTAATGTTGTCTTAAATGGATATATAAACATGTTATCACTGTACTACCATTAAATTATGGCAGTATAATACAAATAAAAACACAATTAATCTTCACTAACATGAATATGCACTGATGGGACTACATGAACTAGATTTATAATGTAAATTTGAAGTTTAGGGTTGATTTTTCATCACAAAATGTATGTTTGTTGTTCTTTCCTACTAAGAAAATTGTTGAATGGCCTAAGTGAGTCAAAATTAAATAATAATTATACAACATGGTCCACCTGAAGTATGTTTTTATGATATATGTTTTAATGACAGCATGATAGTGTGTAGTATTAGTATGTAAATACCCATACAAAAATGTGACTATGGAATGTCCAGCCATATTATGATGATTTGTTAGAATTAGGGATATGAATCACTAAGTAATTAATATATTACATTTGAATACACTCTTTAATCATACAGATAGGATACAGTGTGAATTTAAGTGTTTTAGGCTGGCAAAAACCTATTCATTTCAATGCTGTGTCGGACGTACATGGTCGGACGTACTCAAAAAGTGTACGTCCGACCACCCATTTTTTCCTTAATTAGTGATGATTGGAACTTTTTTTTTTACTCTCTGTGTAGAGGGGTTAGAACTTGCTTTGCATTGACATCCTGCCCTTTATTGGGTTCTTTGTCTTTTCATGAAATTGAAAATAAGTGTTTTTCCGTGTTGGACGTACATGACAAAAATAGTCCTGATATTAATTAGCTACAAATCGTAATTAAAAGAGTATTTTTCTAATTTATGTGTGGTAATGGATTCAGAAAGTTATACTGTGTACATCTATCATGGTCAATTAATTATTCAGTCTATTTTAATTGAAATACATAAAAAGATCAAATGGTATGTTACAGCAAAGAAAAATCAGCAACTTCAGTATGCCTTGATTTGGAAGGGTCTCATGACCTTGACCTTGATCAATTTTTTTTTTAATGAATGGTTTTTGACAGTTCACATTATTACCTTCAAATTGATGTACATTTTGACCAATAGGATGATTTTGAAATTTTGGCCTACTGGTTGACATATTTATGGAATTGCCCACATGTCAACAAAGTTACTAGATCCCTTTAACAATTCGTTAGTTGCCCAATTGGGCAACCAAATTAGACCATTTATGAAAGTTAACTTGCCACACATCAATTTCTACTTGCCCCTGGAAATTGGGCAAGTGCCATGAATACGTTTGAAATTCTGAAGTGAAACTTGGATTGAGTCACTGCATATCACCGTTGGCCAAATTTCAATTTCAATTTCTTGTTACAAATTTAAGGATATAACAACATAATGGCTCATGTCATGGAACAGTGACTGGCTGACCTAAAACATTGTATTACTCTGAAACATAGCGGTAGTGATAGCATTTCCTATTCAACATGAGTGGGTTACTCAAAGTTCACAAACCCTCAACACTTTTCTCTCAAACATGCATTTATGTAATATCTTGCACTTAGAATTTTAAAGATAAGGTCCTCCTTTTGTGAGCAAAAAATCTCAAATTTGTATGAAAGTTATATTGAAGAAAATGCCATTAAAAGCTAGCCTGAGAATATTAAGAGTCAATGATACCATTTTGTCAAATTATATTGACATTTAGATCTTGAAAATCAAATGGTTGTTAAGATGTTTCCATCATTAAAATTAACTGAATGTACATGGTATCAAATGTTTACTATACTTGAAGAAAGGAGGACCATATCTTTAGGAAATTCATTCAGGAAGAACTGGAACAAAAAAGGTGCTACATGCTGACTTTTCTTGTCATAAAACGCGGGGCAAAACAAAACTGTCAGCGAATTAACCTTTTCAGCTCGCCTGGTGCCACTAAAAATTAGTTTCTGGCCACCAAAATTCATTGATGCTAGATTCCACTAGCCCAAATAGGCTTGCACCAAATAAAAGAGATTTTAGTGTGTTTCTTTTTTGGGGGGCACTCAAATTTTAAAATCTTGTTTTTACTTGCCCAAATTAGCCACAAGGCAAAAAAAGTTCATTTCTAGCATCAATTGAGTAAAGCTGTGAACATGATACATGTAATACCTTAATGGCATTTTCATAGCAAGGTACTGAAATGGCTAAACAAAATATGAAATTATGCATGCATGCATCACATAATGAAAACAGAACAGTATTTAATAAGTCAATGCATTAACATTTTGAGTACACTGTGTACATGGGATATGTAATAACTTAACAGCATTCTCAGGGTGAGGCAGTAAAGGGGCTAAACAAAAGCACATGAAGGAAAAGAGAACATTCTTTAAAAAACAAAATCCCAACAAGTCTGGGACGTGAACTTGTGCTGTAGGAACTAGCGAGGAAACAAAAGATTGAACTTGTTTGTGTAATGGAGCTTGAAATTAAACTGCTTGTTAATAAACACAGACAAAACAGCACCAACAAACAATACTCCTGTTTTCCTCATAATATTATTTATTATATCATTTTTATTACTTCCTGTTACACAATATGGATGACCTATTTGTGTAAATATTAATTAAGGTCAGTAGGGTAAAGTGGTAAACATTGCAAAAATAGGAATAATATGTACAAAGTATTTTTCAAAATGTTCATTAAACAATTCAACAAGCCTATTTGATTTTCATATTTTCATATATAATGTTTTTCCATATTTCACAATAATTTCACAATAACAAAAATAACTAATGGTAAAAAAAACAACAAAAACAGACAAAACAATTTTTATATGAATCATCAAGACAGCCCCAAAACATAATGCCTCCGGGCACTTTGTTGCAGTCATGAAAAATGATTAGATCTACACTTGTGACACAAGGGATTGTCCAGCAAACATATGTACAGTCGTCTCTGCTTTTTTGGGAAGGCTTTTTCATAGCATTTTGTTACCCAACTAACAGGGTACCCTTTAAAGGGATCTAGTAACTTTGTTGACAAGTGCAAAAAGTGATGCGTAGTTAATAAAAATGTGTGATCTGATATGTCCAGAAAGTAATGTGTGAACATTCCAAGTTAATTGGATGTTTATATTTGGCCGAGAAATGAGCGAAAATGCAAAGTGATATTCACATACTCATTGCACTTCCTTTGTACACGGCTGAAAAGGCCCAGTAGATAATTTCATATATCCGAACACTTCAATCGTAAATATTTTTTAACGAAATGGAAATTTGAAACCAAAACCTGTCCCATGCTTTTATTGTTAATACAAATAAAAACAAGGTATGAGGGAACCGCTAGAATTCCAAATGGATTTTGAGGATTTGGACAATGTTACTAAGTCCCTTTAAGAACATTTCCTTTTAAAATATAACAAATGTCTAGTGCAACCCTGCCCTTTTAATGGGAGTACCCCTTAAATGTTAGCAAATGATGGGGATACAACTCTGTACTAAAGTAGTATGAACCTGGAGTTACTCTGTCTCAAGAGGGTGCTATTCTATTTATGGAGATGGGTACTCTTTATATTTTCACATTTGCCATGTTAGTTTCTAACTTTTCACATTACTGCTACATATTAGAACCTATTATTACAGGTGTATACCAAATGTTTTCTGTAGTACCTTTATTGTTGGTTCTTATCTTCCTGTATGAATATTTCTTGTTATTGTGCGTTAACAGTCCTACAATGCTGTGAAATTGTAAGCAGTAGGAAATAAAAAGTCCCCATACCCCGTAGAGGGTCTTTCTCTAACATTTTCAGTGGCATCACAATCCAATGTTTATCCAAGTTGGACAGAGAATTCACACAGTATGATGGCAGGAAATACAAGTCCTTTATTTACCAAGACCATTTACCCCACATTTGCCTAGCATTGCGGCATCACAGAATGCTCTTTCAGGCAGCTCAATAGTGTGAAAATAACAAAATCCCAACCGTTTACAGACCTTTTGGACTGGCATGGGAGGCATCACTAAATGCCCTTTGTAAGAGCTACAGTCTTGTTTAGGTTTTGCCTCATGTTACAAATAAGAGAATTGTCCGACATAATTTGAGAACTTTTACATCTGCAAACAGAACAGCGTGAAAATGTGTCCAACATTCTTCTGATTTTGGAATTGGACCCTTCTGCGACCTCTTTCCCCCAAAACCCCCTGGAACTTTCATCTCTTTAAATCCAAAAAGCGAAGAATTATCTCAGCTGTCCCCTTTGAGAAATGATGAGATTGGACCCTACTGCGACCTCTTTCCCTTAAAACCTCCAGGAACTTTCATCTCTTTAAATCCAAAATGTGTTCTTAAGAATTATCTTTGTTGTCCCCTCTGAGAAATGGTGAGATTGTTATTATTAGATCAGGCCAGAATCATGAAAAACAGTGAAACTTAATACATATTTTGTAGGGATAATAGAGTGACGCATGCTTTCTATCTGCTGTGAAAGGGCTGTGACCTTCCTTTAGAAGACCTTTTTATAATAAAAAAGGAAATTCTAGAAAGTCTTTGTGGCATATAATATATTCTGGACTCAGTCATGCAATATTCATGTGTTGTTGATTTAGCCCTAAGGCAGCATAGGATATTAACCCCCTCTTTCTGACCAGTTGTCTACATCCCTTTTCCTCTATTAGGCATTGGCACTTTCATAGCCCTATCCCCTTGTGCATATTCTTACATTCACTTGGCAACTAAAGAACGGATATGAATGGTCATGCATTTGTTTCTCACAGTTTTGTTTGTTTTAGTATCTAGTAACTTATCATTCTACACAGACACATCCCATTTTCATTTTTAGTTTTATTTCACTTGGTCTACACCTATTTGGGGTGCCATTTGGTGTACATACTTAATCATGCATACCTGAAACTTCCACTTTTTCAACTCCAAACTTGACCCAAACCCTAATCCAAACCTTCAACTCTAATCCTTAATCCTAATCATCTGACTTCTCATTTTGCTAGTAGACACAATAGGAATAGACCAAATGGATGTAGACCAAGCAGCAAGTTACCCAGCGAGAGACATCTAAGTCCCATTCACAATCAGATTAATCATTCAATCCTTTATTTTTATCTCTTCCTTTAAAGGGGTAGTTTAGTTTTGGTAGAGAGGGCGCTGCACATCACAATTTTTTTGTGAGATAATGAAAAACTGAGTGTCGAATTTGAGAGAACATGCAATTTTAATGGCAGAATAAACTTTATTTGGTCAAAATCGGTCCAGAAACGGCTGAAATATCAATAATTATATTTGATCTTATAATTATTTGGGGCCCAAATAATTAGATGATTTTTTCAAGAAATTTAAAAAATGCTTACACTTTTTCAAAAATGTTCAAAAGCGTTTTTTAAATAGTTGTTGATGATCTATCTATCAATAGAACATCACATGCATTATTTTGTATGAAAAATGGTTGAAACCAATGCCTTTTTAGAAAGTGCCCTCTTGTGTTTTAATGGCTCTTTTTGAATGATAACAGGCTTTTTACTAAGTCGTTTGAAATTTTGTATACCTTTCGAGCATGGTGGAGTAATAACTATTAGTTTATAATGTTACTGTCCAGGTTTGGTTACTAAAGTTCAGCCTTACCAAAACTGTACTACCCCTTTAAATAATAGATTTTCAAGCATTCAAATGATACATTTAGAAGCTATCATATTATCACATTTATAGTTAAATTATCCATAACTATATGAAATTAAGTATAAATACATGAATAAATAAATTATGTAAAAGTACATTATCTAAAATTATGGATAAATGGATGTTATATGGCTAAGTAACGAGCACAAATGCAAAGTGATATTCGCTAACTCATTGCACTGACTTTATACACAGTTCTAACTTTCCAGGGGATAATTAAACATCCAAACACTTCTGTCATAATTATCTTTTTAACAAAAGGGAAATAAAAAAATAAAAACCTGTTCTATGCTTCTATCGGTAATACAAATACAGCAAGGTTTGACAAAACCACTATAGTTCTAAGTTGTGTGGATTTGGACAATGTTACTAGATCCTTTACTATAGAGACAATCAAGGAAGACAGACAAAATGCTTTTTATGAGCAAGTCTTTTCATGCATGTTCATTTACATACAAAACAAAAAACAGACAGACCATATCCAGTCACATTGTATAATGATGCCCTTCACAAAAAGCACATTTTCACACCAAGTCAAAGCAAATCATATTTCTATGGTCAGGGCTCAACACTCTCAATTGTTGGTGGCCTGAAACAAACGTTTACTGGCCTACAAAAGCAAAATCATTTGTTTACTGTTTACTATTCAAAATCTACATGCTCAATCAGACCACCAAACATTTGGTACATTTTTGCTGGTCCGAGATCAACTAGTGTTCGTGTGGAGTCTGCTAGACTTTGCTGTTTGCCATAGTAAAATGTGCGGCTGGTTGGCAAAATATGTGAAGGGGCTACTAGTTATTCACACACCATTCTGATCATAATACACAAAGTAATTACACACAGGATATCAAATACCGGCAACTGAAAAGCAGAAATACATCATCTATTCTGGGATACCTCATATCTCATAGCTAAACATTCAGGGTTGCACAATGCAAAATATACTGATAACATTTTTTACAAATTCAACATGTTTTTATTGATTAAAATTTTAATTAAAACAGCATCAATCATACAGCCAGGCATAGAATAAACAAAACATTAGATGAACAATAGAAAGGAGAACAAACACCTACCTGTAGAGTGTTTCACTAACACTAAAATAGTTTGCAGCATCAATTTAAGAGATAAATGTCCCCTTAAATCAATGCTTAAATTGATCCTAGTGTTTAGTGAAACACCCTCCTGATCCTTGTCATACATTGCTCCATCATCAACAAAATGGGAAGGTTTTAAAGATGGCAACTATTTTGTTTTCTTACCTGATCTTTATTCTCTTCTTTTGAAGCGCCCTCTGCAGGTGGGACGACTCCCTCCTTTCCTTCCTTGTCCTTGGCCTCTCCATCCTGCTGTTCATTGGTGCCTGCAATGCCGCTCACACCAAGCAGGTAGTTTTCATCAAGAAGACCCTTCTGGGCTGCATCCTCCACACGGCGGATGTGCATGTCAACCAGGGAGGTGGGAACCTCATCTTTCATCTTGGCAAACTCCTCTGTAATAAAGGACACAGGTCAAAGGTTAAATCACCAATACTAAGAAAAATTTCATATCACAACACAATGCATACAAATTTTTGTTGATGGTTTGTTTATATCGTCCGTTGCTTTGATTACCACGATCATCATCATCATCATCATTGCCACAATTGCCACCATCATTTCATAAATTCAATTCAAAAATTCAATTAAATTCAATCATCACCACCACCATCACTACCACCACTGCCATCATCATAAAACAATTATTAAAAATATTTTGCTAGTTGATGACTTATAATTGGTTTTATGATTACAAATACAAGGAGTGCTTTGTTTTATGCACTATGAGCACCCTCTTAGGTGGATATTGCACAATATAAATATTCATTACTATTATTATTATTATAATTATGACTCACCTATAGCTGCTTTTGCTGCTGCACTAGCAACCCTGGGGTCCACAGCAGATGCAAGGAAGGCTACAGTGCTCATGAGGGGATTCCCCGACTGGCTGAACGGGATAGGCTGGTAGGCAAGAGGTCCTATCATGGGAAATAAACAGCAATCATTAGCTTGATCTCTCTAGGTTTCATTCAAGGACCATAAAATTGTCTAAAACTTGTCATAGTATCTAGATATGATATGATATGATATTTAGTGTGTTCATTTTGCAATCTGATTTTAACCCAATAATGTGTTTCAAATCAAAACATAGTTCCCTTCCATGTAAAAATGTGTAATATCTCACAAGTATTCCACAGCAACCCATGAGAGGTTTCAAAAGGAATGAAGAACCCCCTATTCAATCAATGTTATTGTTGTATATATTGACATTCGTGCCAACTGGCACGCACTCGATGCAAACAGTGCAATAAAAATAACCAAATATAATTGTGTTCAAATTGGCCAAGGGAATACAATAGTCAGCAACTGATCCTATGAGAAATACACAAACAAATCTAAATTACAGAGTTGTAATAATTACTCACCAAGCACCAGTCTAGCAATCCAGAGGTGTCTGGTTCGAATCCCAGAGAAATCCTGTTTATTTTGCTTGTTTTTCATTTATATTATATACTTCTGGTCAGTTTCCCTATCTTAGAAATAATTACTCACCAAGAGCTGAAGGTCCATCATGGAGGTAGGGGTCCTCGATGGGAAGCCTTAGGAACTGCAGGATGCATTCATCTTGGGTCCGGCTTCCTACATGCTCTGACACCTTGTTCCAGTCATCCTTGAACATCTCAAGGGCCTCTAGCAGCAGTAAGGTCTCTTGGTCGGTCCACTCCTTGATGTTGGTTGAGGATGTTCCTTTGGCCTGGATAAAGATACAGTGAAACTTATTATGAAGAGCTTGGGACCATGAAAATTACCAGGTTATATAACATGTCTTGTTACATTAGGGTAAACAAACAAAGGAATATAAAGGGCTTGGGCTAAAAAATTATCTTGTTATAAGAGGATTTTGTTATCAAGGATCCACTGTAAAAACAGAAATATAGAAATTACAGTGGTCTCCGCTAAATTGGGTCGGCTTTTGCAGAGCATTATTTATCCATTTAACAGGAGTACACAAATATGGGAAGAATATTTCTTGAAGGAATATAAGAAATAAGTAAAAACCTATCCATTAAACAGGAGTGCCCCATCATGCAGAGGTCACAATTGATATTGCAAATGTTAATATAATTCATGGGGTATACAAGCCTTTCCATTAATCTTACCTTGATGCTTTGTGACTTCTTGGCCGAGTACATGTCGTTGCGCAGGCCAAAGTTTGTAAGATCTGTGGTCTTGGGCTCCTTGGCTCCATCTTTGTCTGACATGGTCATCATCTGCTGTGAGTTGGACTGATGGACGAATCACAAAAAACAATTATAATCATAACAATAATAATACTAATAATAGTTTCACATGGTCATCGTAAGCACAAACAACCCAAGCAATTCCACTTTGAGAACAACAATCAACTGATTACAACAATCACACTCGGTTTCTGATTAGATCAAGACATGTTTTTCTCTGATTTTCGCAGCCATCTATGGCAGCCAGCTGTGCAATCTCGGCTATGGGTGGCCATCACAGTAGATATTTGTATAGCGCAAATTGCTAAGAAGCCTCTAAGCATTTATAATCATTCAAGGGTAACCTAGTAATAATCTAGTTATTAGGGAATGCATTGTGCATTATAATGCGCTATAGAAATTGAATTTATTATTATTATTATTATTAAATGAATCTAAGTTTTCAACAAAATAAACCTTGTTTTGGCTGCTTGACTTGGTGGCCTGGACAGGCTGCAGGCCCGATGGGGTGTCGGCCAGAACGTGGAAGTGTGATGTGGGTGGAGGGCCCATGGGGGTAGCCTTGTTCTCAGCATCTACCTGGTAGTTGACCATGCCCCACTGCTCCAAGAACGCATGCACCCTGGTGAGTGAATAAAATGGAGAAAGGCATTCAATAATTTTGCTGAGAGATAATTATTACTTTCTCTTGAAAATGCAATAGAATCAAACAACTTTACATATGATTTTTTGCATATACTCATTATTTATTACAAATGTGCAAATTAAAATATGCCAGTATACTGATAAAAAGAGTTTCAATATCAGAATCAAAATATGAGTACAATCATAAATTATGTTACAATAACATTTTTCAAGTACACAGTAAATAAAGAAAGCAGACCAACCATGGTTAGCAGGGAGGTTGAGTGGATGTTGACTTGTCACTAGATATTAACTGGAACTATCATCGCTTGTTATCATTGTAACAGGAAATATTATTAATTGAAGTAAAGTTTCTGAATGTAACAAATTATCAGTAGACTCACAATGTAGATTTTGTGGAAAATTTTAAATATTCGCATTAGTGGTCTTGCATATCTTTAATTCTGAAGCTACAAATGGCTTTCCATAATTTTAAAGTCCAACTTAGTGTTAAGTTTGACTTGGGATCTTTGTGAAACACCCCCCGGGCTTGTTTGGGCAGCTACATTGTCCCATGATTGGTTGGTAATTCCATGCAGTGCCAAGCTCCAAGTCAGCTTGGCAAAGGCCAGCAGGAGCAGCCAAACTGTTTCTGTTCATCATCTGTACATCATGGGTTTACGGATATAATGTCTTACATACAGAATGTTACAATCGTTATTAAATCAGCTGACCCCATTACATCTTGAGTTTAGGGATTATGTGTTACATTCAGAATGTTGTAAATGTTATTATGAACTGACCTCATGATGGCACACACATCCCCAGCCAGATTCCTCCTGCAGGCTGTGTAAGTCAGGTACTCCATGGGGTTCAGCCGGTACGTGTCAATCATAAAGTTGCGGTAGGCCATGAACCTATCAGATGTTAAATACATGGAAACAAATTAAATATTTTTTTTTAATTAATGATCAATTATGCAAGTAAAAACAAACAAATCATTATACATATATTTGAGAATAATGGAACACTTTTCTCGTTATCAGTTCCTTCCCCCCCCCCCCCCCCCCCCACACCAAGACGAAGAAAAGTGGAAGAATACATCTAAACATTTTTGTTTCTCAATTTACAAACTTTTCACTTGAAAGGATAAATAAGAATACATCATTTTATTTGTGTTCTAACATAGAGACACGGTTTCCCTGGGATTCAGCCCGAGACGTTTGGATGCTAGACTGGTGCTCTACCAAGTGAGCTACAAAGCACTTGACAGAGTCAACCAGATACATCATTATTGGGTAAAATATAAAGCTTCTTCGACATTTTGAATTTTTAAGATAATTGTAATAATGTTTTAATGCGCATCAGTTTTTGTGCATAATTATAATATGTTTATGATTTATGTGTATTTTTAACGTACCTATGAATATTATTATTGTACCAATGTACCATGATCATTGTTGGTATCCGGACCTTTGTATCATGTTGTTTATACCGGAAATTAATAAATAAATAAATAATATAAATAATTACTGTGTCTATGTACTCTGTGCGACCAGAAAATTGAGTGTATGGCATGTAAATGTTCATACTCTAGTTTGACTATTTACATTGTAGATGTGTTTCAGACAAGTTTAGATAAATGCACCAAGCAAGATTGATATCATCTTTACTTACACCTCTGGGGTCTTGGATTTGTTCTTGGCATTGAAGAACTCTGGTAGGGCTCTCCTCTCTATGGCATGAATACTGCAATTAGAAAAGAAAGAAACAACCATCAACAATAATGTTACCTATTGGGGAATAATAATAATAATATATTGCATTTAGAAACATAAAAACATGAAATAAAAAGAAACATGTTTTGTTTTGGGCCTTTGTCTTTCAATCTTAAAGGGACTTAGTAACATTGTCCAAATCCTCAAAACTTACTTGGAACTCTAGTGGTTCTCTCATACCTTATCATATTTATATTAACAATGAAGAAAGCACAAGACAGATTTCGGTTTTTCAAATTTCCATTTCGTTCAAAAGATATTTACGATTGAAGTGTTCAGATATGAAATTGTCTACGGGATAATTTCATGCCGTGTACAAATTAAGTACAATGAGTAAGTGAATATCACTTTGCATTTTCGCTCATATCTCAGCCCAAAAACATCCAATTAACGTGAAATTTCATACATTACTTTGTGGACATATCAGATCACTCCAATACACATTTAATTAATCACCCCTCACTTTTTGCACTTGCCAACAAAGTTACTAGATCCCTAGGTTTGAATCCCAACAGCTGCATGTGTGACCTTCAGAAAGGCACTTAATCTATCTACATTTATAGCTCTTAACCCATCTGGCAGGAATTTAATTCTTGAATTGCTTGACTTGTTCAGATATATGAGATTTTATGATGTAATGAGGAAGTATTATGAATTTATACTACAACTGAATGTACAGAGCTCAACAGCTATAAGCAGGAGCTGTATATAATACAAGCAAAGAATAAAACAATTAAACAGGCTGTTTCGCATTTGGAGCCTCTTCAGTAACCAAGTAAATTTACAAGTAATGAGGTGTTCCTGTTGTAATCAAACCATGCTGCGTACCTTGGTACTATGTGGTGCATCTGCTATGTCATGTTATCTTTGGTCAATTGTGGGCAATTTGGGGTGATTTTACATGAATTATATAAATGAGATATACCTGTGGTAATCAAACCATGCTGAGTAGCTTGGTACTATCTGAGGGGTGTTGCGATCAATGGCGATGAAGCGCAATTCAGGAAATACATGCATTTGAGGCAATCAAATTTTTGCATTTAAGCCTATTTTCATACTTCCGTTTAATCACAACATTTAAATTTATTGCTACTCTCTATGCAACACTCCCCTGCTATGTTAAATTCTCTTTAGGCATACCTGTTGTAATCAAACCACGCTGCGTAGCTTGGCACTATGATGTGGTGCATCTGTTCTGTCACGTTGTCTTCATGGATGTCTGGAGGAGCAGACCGATCCTTCTCCTCCCCGTTAGTGATCATGGAGCTCTGGGTCGTCTCATCAATGTGCTGCATCACACAAATAATAATAATAATACAATATTTAATCACAAACAAACAAACAAACAAGTAAAATTAATAATAATAATAGTAAGATGTTGTTTGTTTCTATTTAGGACATCTCTTACATTTTACTGTATGTTGACCAGCAGGGCTCTGATTATTTATAAGCATGCTTCCTATAGGTGCTAACCATTATTCTTTTTAAAGGGGTAGTTTAGTTTTGGTAAAGAGGGCGCTGCACAAAACAATTTTTTTGTGAGATAATGACAAACTGAGTGTAAAATTTGAAAGAGCATACAATTTCAATGGCAGAATAAACTTTATTTGATCAGAATCGGTTCAGAAATGGCTGAAATATCAATAAATATATAAATCTGGGGCCCAGAAATATTCGATATGTAAAAAAAAAAAAATTACTTACACTTTTTCAAAAATTTTCAAAAGAGGTTTTAAAATAGTTGTTGATGATCTCTCTATTTAAAGGGATAGTTGAGTATTGGTCAAACTTAACTTTAGTAACCAAAACCTGCACGATTACGATACAAACTAATAGTTATAACTTCACCATGCTCGAAAAGTATACACAATTACAAACGACAAAGTAAAACCCCTGTTATCATTCAAAAAGAGCCGTTACAACTCGAAGTGTCAAATTAACTCGGCGCGAAGCACTAGCGTTGTAGGTCCTAATACGGGACTGTATAGTGCAGTGTGCGGTAATACGGGACTGTAGTGCAGTCACTGTGTGTGGTAATACTATACAGTAGTACGTGTATATTATGTATCGCAACCATAGAAGTATGACTCCAACACTGCCGTTGACGCAACTCGCAAGCCCCATTCGCATTCGTTCGCCTTTCGTTCACAGTCGCGCTAACACACGGAGAGACTGGTCCATGAGGCGCATATATCACTGATTTTTTGCGGAATGGAAGGAAAAATCATAATCTTAATCCACCCGGTAGTTGGATCACATATTGGAGAGTAAATTGCTGGTAAGTACCGTATCATATGTATAGTTTTAAGCACAATTAGCGTGCACACAAATATTTGGTTTCAGTCTTTTATTAGGAGAACATAGAACGCTAGTGCCTCGCACTAGCGGTTCTAAAAAGTGATACCCGGGCGTCAACCACTTTTATATGATATTTTGAAAGCAAATTTCACAACAATTAGAGCATTTGAATGGAAATTATTATTATTTCCCATGTTTTTTTCGATGATCTTTCATATGGAATTGAAATCAACCAAATCCGTTACAATCGATGTTGGGGGGGCACTTTGGAAATTACCAAAACTCAACTTGGCCTTTAATCACTATTTCAACAAAACATCACATGCATAATTTTGTATGAAAAATGGTTGAAACCAATGCCTTTTTAGAGAGCGCCCTCTTGTCTTTTAATGGCTCTTTTTTAATGATAACAGGCTTTTTACTTAGTCGTTTGTAAATTTCTATACCTTTCGAGCATGGTGGAGTTATAACTATTAGTTTGTAATGTTATTGTGCAGGTTTTGGTTACTAAAGCTCAGCCTTACCAAAACTGTACTACCCCTTTAAAATTTATAAGCATGATTATTTGAACTTATATATGTATATTATTTTATAATGGTTGAGATAAATGAAATGAAATTAAACATTACAGAAAATAAACACCGTCTCTTAGGTATCAACTTCATTTCCTAGTTGAACTTGAGGAATTCATATTCTATATTTTATTATTACCCGGTCATCAGACACAAATACATGTAAACTCCATTTGTTTTGTACAATGTTTGAAATTTGTTGGAAATGAAAATAGATTGTACTGAAGTGAACTGTGACTGACCCTGGATGCAGTATCCATGGTTTCCTCCTTCTCATCCAGGTCCATGACGGTTCCACTCTTCACTGGCTGCATCTCGTTATCCTTCATGCTACGGTTGCCGGTCGCTGCAACAAACATCATCACACGTATAATTATTGCACAAAATAACTCGTTGGTTTCTTTGATCTAACACTTCAGCTTAACAGTTAGCTAAAGAAAAGTAGTTTAATAACATGAAGAGTGATAACAAAAAGAAGCTAAAGCTAGTTTTACTCATGAGAGCATACATACAGTAAACAACACAAACTGGTCTGTCCTCCCATAAACTGTTGTACATACAGAATGAAAATATGGGAGAAAGGGCCATCAAACAGATTCTTTGCATAGATCTATGAATTAAACTGAAGCCACTCAGAAACAAGTAGAGGAAGTGAAAAGCATTTACATTTCATATGGCTTTCCTTTCCAACCTATGAGTTTACTGCCGTGAAAATAGGTGGGAAATCTTGTGTAATAACTATTCCACTGTAAGGTTTCATCCGTTGCCTTGGCAACTGGTAATTATAGAAACCATTTCTCACTCTTTAAGCAATCAAATCTGTGTATAATGACCACCTAAGGGAAACAAGAAAAGCAGCAACTGTAGACAGGTGACCTTTACAGATTCAATTTACAGGTTCAATTACATTGCTTTTTTTCCGTCGGAAAAATTTCAAAGTGGGGGTGCGTCTTATACACAGGTATAGTCATGTTGAATGTGTATACACATGGTTTAGGGCATGACAAGAGCTTGCTGTCAGTTGCAGCATTCAGCAAGATATACCTTTTTCTCACACAAAAAATATTGGTTACAGATGTAAATATTGCAAGTTTATTGAGCAGTAATACTGCTGCTAATGAATATTCATACATTCGTGAGCAGCAGTACTAATTAAATATGCAATTTTCTAACCAGTGGTTATAAATTTTGCTCATAATTAAAAATAGTTGTTAGTAAGTTTAGAAAATTGCATTATATTTAGTGAGTATTGGTGCTCATGAATATTCATGAATATGAATATGAATATTTATGAGCACCAGTGTTACTGCTCAATAAATGTGCAATTTGTGTACTAACCACTATTTTTATGTGAGAAAATGATGTTGATGAATGCTACATTCAACATTAAGCTATTGGCATGCCCAACAGCACTTCATGGTCTTTTTAAAAAAATTACAGGGTGTCCAAAAAAAAAAAAAAAAAAAAAATTGTATTTATTTTTTTTTTTTTTGCTGTGAAAGTTGGGGGTGCGTTTTATACACGGGTGCGTCTTGTACACGGAGTTTTACGGTACATAAAACGGTTCTCCAGGTATCAATAAGACAAGTTATATATTGACATGATAGGCAGGGCTCGACACTAGCACTTAATGGATTGCCAGGAGCAAGTAAAAAAGGTATGTCTGGCAAGTAGAATTACATCAATGGTCTAATTTGGTTGATTGAGAAACGTAACAATTCTGTTCAATTACATGACAAAAATGAAACTCCTTACATGTAATGTGATTCTAATTTACAAAAAAGCTAGAATTTTCCAAGCAGATCGAGCAACCTAGCGCAATTATTTTTTTGGTTTCATATTGTTTTTTCAGTCTAGTCAAATGGGGAAAAGTCATGATTTTACTTGCCCGAATGGGTAAGTAGAAAAAAAAAGTTTGCTTTGAGGCTGGTGATATGAATGAAGACAACTTACAGACTTTGGGTAGCTCCACCTCCTGGACGGAGGGCACAGAGGGAGGGTTCTCCAGGTCCTTGGTTAGATCCTCCTCCTCGTCCTTGGCTCCACGCTTCTTGCCTCCTGGGGCTGGGCTCCTGCCCCTAGAAACAAAAAAGAAAAGGCTCAGTATTGAATAATTAATCAACAAAATAAACACATGGAACATAACCAATATGTAAACATTAAAACTAGCCAGAAAACACAAGATTACAAGTAGCTACCCATATCAATGAATACCTGTGACATTATACTCCAGTACTCTATTAACAGTAGAAAGTGGTCATGTCTAATCATTATTGGCGAAAAGGAGAATAGTTTGCTTGCTGTAAACAATGCTAGAAATGAATAGTTTGCCTTGTCGGGCAAGTAAAAACAAGATTATTACCATTCTAGTGGCCTGAAACCCGAATCTGGTAGAAAAACATTACACATTCTGTTATACCGAGTTGCCCATTCAGGCCAGTGGAATTGAGCATCAATGAAATTTGATGGCCCAAAGCTATTTTTAGTGGCCCTGGGCCAGTGGGCCTATGCTAATGTCAAGCATTGCTGTAGATCACTTACGGCTTTTTCCTTCGCTTGTCTGGCTGGGGAGATGGCGATCGTTTCCTCTTCTTGGCAGGGCCCCCTCGCTTGTTCCTATCATCCCCCTCATTGGAACCCTGATAGATAGATAGTTACATAGATAAATTGGTTGCATGGTATGCAGTCAAACAACTGAATTGCACACAAATCACATATTGTAATATACATAGAATACAAAATCCAAAATCAGAGCTAGTGGAAAAGGAACAGTATCCATTTGATTCTACAATTCTTTTTAAATATATATATTTTTTTATGGGAATAGTTTGTATTTATCTAAAATGAGCTGGTTTATCTGTTCTTTTTTATTCTTTTTTTCTTTTGAATTATGTGAGTTTTGATCACCAATGCATCTTGCTAGAGTGGAATTCTTTTTTTCTTGAAAAAAAGTTTATATATTATTATTAGTTTCAATGTAATGTCACAATGTAAATCTACATTAAGTTCATGAGATACTAAACAAGCTCTATAATACAATGCAGCAGAACTTTGCATTAGGATTAAAATAAATGGAAAAAACTTCTCTAACAATATAGACAAAAATATCATATGTTATTGTTTTAATCATATTTTAAAAACTACAGCTTGATACACACTCAGTAAGGTATCATTGAAAAGACAATATTTTGTATCATATGATGGATGTTTTATCCACAAATTTTTTTGTTTAAATAGCCCAATTGTTTTTTTGGGTATAAACTCTACATTCGTAATTAAATATAGGAAACAAATGAAAGGCCATATCCTGCTAGCACATCTATTGGCATATTTCATACATTATTAACCTCTTCCACTGTACCCCGGGCTGGGTAGGCTCTCCTCCGTGGTCGGCCGATGGCTGGAGTGATACCAATCATCTCCTCACCCTGGACATACAAACAAACAATAACCAGAATAATCATTAGTGCTGTAGTAATTCATTTATTTCAAAACAAAGAACGATTGAGGAAAACATCACATTTCTAAGAAAAAGAAAAACCCATTTGACATCTGAAAGAACTAAGCATTATAATGAACAATTGATATAATGTATTACTTAAGAAATGTATAATGAAAGCAGACAAGAATCCATTATCCCCAATAAAAATTAAAGACCTGAGAAATAAAAGGAATGAACAGGCATAGAGATGAAAACAATTTAAAATCTTACCTACAACTTGCTCCATAATAAAACAAATCCCACAAAATAAATTACACATAAATCACAGAGAAAAAGTATATACTGTGCCTATATGTTGGCCAACTATAAACCTATGATTCTTTACAACCTACCGAGCAAAATTATTGGATGATATTACACATTGCGTGATTGTGCAGCATAAAACCCAGAATTTCCTAGAAATCTTACAGAGATAATTTGTTGCATGTGCCAACTACATGACTGTACTGACCACAACTCTAGTAGGAACTCTAGTAGGGGACAGATTTACACAACTTGATGCAGTCCCGGAGGATTTCATACAAATTGTTTCCTCTTTAGCAATCCTCCTGACAGGGGATGTGCAAAACCTCAATTCCTAATTCATTCCTTTCTCTCCATTGAAACTTCCCCCATTTTCTTTGTTCATAGGTGTTCCAAGTTTAACTCATTCACTACAAGAACATCGTGTACTACATATCAGCTCCAGGGGGAAATTAACAAACTTTTATGCAAGGAGTTACAATAATCCATATGTGACCTCACATCACAAAACGACCAATAAGTCGGGAAAAATGATTGTGCTATTTTTTACATGGCAGTAAAGTAGAAGTCAATACCATTAAAATGGTATATAATTTGTCATATTTGGACTAAGCGAACCCTCTCAAAATGAGCAGCCAAGATTTGGAACATGGCTGAATCAGTTTTAAAGTTAGGGAGAAAACGGGCCGTTTCAATGATCGGCGTCCCTTCAAGCACTGTTATCTGATCATATTTATTTGATTAAAAATCATATTTAAACATGATTTCTGATGCTCAAAATTACACAAAAGGTAGATTATGATACCCTCATTCAGGAAGTATCAAAATCCTGAATTTCATATTTTAAACAAAATTTGGCTATATCAGCTAATAACAGACAAACTACCACGGAGACATAACGGTCGGTTTGTGGTGTAAGGTCACATATTGTCAAGGACAAAACTACAGTTGTCTAAAAGAGCTTTGATTATAATACAGTCTAACCTGTGTATAAAAAAGAGAACCCAAGGGAGACAGAATAATTGGTCTTTGTGGGCAGTTGGTCTTTATATATATAGACAGGTTCATTTACATGTCAAATGTAGTTTAGCGACAGAAAATGGTCTTTATTGGCAAAAGGTTTTTATAGACAGATGTTCGCTATAAAAGCATGTTTGACCTAAGACAGTCAAACCTGTCCTAGTGACCACCTGTCTATAGCAGCTAACCTGCATATAGTAGCCATAAAATGGATTCCCTGCAGAGAAAAACATTTTTATAGAACCCGTCTTTAGAGGTTAGTGGCCATATTTCTTGTTTCCCTAAGGTGGATGCTTAAGCAGGTTTGACTGTATTTTTGTTTCTACAATGCTCAACAGGAAAGACGCTGAAAGAATAGCTACATACCTCCATCTGCATCTCATAGTCCTCTTCATTCATCCACTCATTGAACTCATCCAGGTCCAGCAGCCACTTGGCATTCACCTACCACATCAAAGCAAAGGAAATGATAATAATACACATAGCATTTAAAGTGTGTATTCTATCTAGGGGCACACTCAGTAAGCTACATCATTTCTCACTGTACTGCATTTATTTATCATTTACTTTGTGTACAATTGTTTTTTGTCAAATTATTGGGGGGGGGGGGGGGGGGGGGGGGGGCAGATGCCTCACACAATATGAATATGCATTTGACATCACCGTCATCACCATCATCATCCTCATCTTCAGCGCCATGGCCATCATCACCATCGCCATTGCCTCCATCATCATCATCTTCATCATCACCATCACCATCACCATCATCATCACCATCACCATCACCATCACCATCATCATCATCATCATCACCATCATCAATACTATTAACATCCTCATTAGTATGCTCCTACCTCCCAAGGCCCATCCATGGTGGCCAGGTGTTCTGGGTCACTGTGCACCTCTGAGGCTGGCACCCATGTATCATAGCTGTCCGGGTAATACCACCAATGCACCAGGGTCATCCGCTCCTTCCGCCCAATCGGCCTCAAGTACTCTTCTCCTACAGGACAACAAGCAAACAAAATTATATTAATTGAAAATTTTTTTTTCTTTTTCATTTCAGTTTATTCGTCCTTAAAATAATATTGAAAAGTCAACAATTTACAATTCATGGATATAATGTCTAATGGTTTGGACCAATAGAAAAGTGGTGATTGCAAGCAAATTGTCATTGCAATTATATACAAATAAAGTAATTGAATTTGTCATGCTGCAGAATATTGTGTTTCTGAGTCGGTGCTTATCTATCAACTCTCCTTTATTAGCAGTACTGACAATGAGACCACCTATGAGAAACTTATAAGAAGCCTCAATGAACTTTGTAATGCCACATCTATTTGTTTATTTCTACAGTATATAATTTTATATATTCGGTGGCAGCATCTAATAAGGCTATTTTGCTCTTTCTAGCTGTGTCCTCATTCTCATAATTGTATTTACTTGTTAAATGTTGTCAATTTTGTTGTGCTTTGTTAATGTTATTGTTTTTTATGAGATTTTAAAATAAATGATCAATTCAATTCAATTCAATTCAATTCAATATTACTTGCCATCTAGGCTTACCCAGACATCCAAAGTTATTTAAGAAAATTGTGTTGCTTACGTAGCCCTAGCACCTATTATAAACTTTGAATGTTAATAAGCACTGACAATGCAGCTGTTCATTTCTTCTTGTATTAAGGTCTTTTGTCAACCCTTCGGTCAATTAATAATGAATGCTACATTAAATATTGCAAGAATGTTTATCACAGGATATCAGTAAACTCACCTTCAGGAAGAGGCGTTGGTGGTGAGAAGACAACATGAGTTGCAACATCCGGATCCTCTGTGACAGACCCCTAGTGCAGTGGAAAAACCGGGGGGGGGGGGGGGGAAGTAAAAAAAAAAAAATTAGCATGACTATCTGTTCATACTTGTAAATTGAAAGTGAACCTGTAAATACTTTGCCATTACATATTTAATTTGATTTTAATGTGTAAATTGTCTACAACTTGCTTTTTTACTGAATTTGATATTTAGTGTATTTACCAACCTCTTTCTGTCCTTACCTGGTGTCTCTTGACTGAGTTTTGCGGCCAGCTTTGGTTCCACACTTGGTATCTTTGTAATTACTTTGCTATTACATATTTAAGTTGATATAAATGTGTCAATTGTAAATGTCCACAACCTGTTTGTTTACTGAATTTGATATAAACAGTGCATAGATCAACCCCTTTGTGTCTTTACCTGGTGTCTCTTGACTATGTCTGTGAGCTTTGCAGCCAGCTTTTGTTCCACGCTGCTGTGGATGCAGACATTGGGCAGCACCATGCACTTGTTCTGGACCAGAGTGCGAGAGATCTGCATGAACATCTCCACGTTGCGGTCCATCCGCGATGGCGAGTGGAAGTCAAAGCGTCTCCTGAAGGGTGAAGAATGCACAAAGTTGTTTGAATTGATATGTTTTACACTAATACACTAAAGCAACATTCTGTACACACTTTCTCTATGCATACTAGCAACAACAAAAAATAACAGAAAATACACACTTGTATACAAATTGAACAGAACTTTCATTTATGGTCTTTTCAAGGTCCGTTCAGAAATGTCAATTTAACTCCAGGTGTTTTACAGTGATAGAAGTTATGATTTCAAAAGAAGTGAAGTTCCAGTATTATATAAATTATAGAAGTCTTATAAATTGCCAATTACATCTTTTGCAAGATGCTCAAGGGGCAGAACTAACAAAGGAGAGAATGACAAAAGAAAGAGGGAGAGACAAAGCACTTATTGTAAACATTCAATGACTTACCATCCTTGTTCAATCTTGAATCTGTAAAGAGCCATCAAGACATGGCATAGACCTCCACCTGACTTGAAGTCTAGGAACACCTTTTGCTGCAAATTGAAAAAAAGAAAGAAAAGGAGTGCACAAAATAGGTTAGATTCTCATTTCTATACCAAAAATAAATAAATAAGTCATAACATTGACAAAATGGACATTGAAGGCCACTTTTCAAGCTTGCCTGCAAGAAAATATCCCCCTGAAATTTGTATTACAGTGAACTGTACGGGACATTTTTATGGGATTTTGTTAGCATTTCAGGGGCTTTAATTCCCTAAGCCCCTGTGTATTTGTAGTTGGTGCATTATTCTAATAAAACGTTTCTCTACTTGGTGTTCATTATTATTCCATATTTGTTTTACTTGCTCTGGGCAAGTTTGTAGTTTGTTGAGCACTGTGTAATTAGTGAATTAACTTTGTTATGATATCAAGGAACTCACCTAGTCACTAATCTAAACTACTTGCCCTGATTGGGCAAGTCACTTCAAATTAAACTTGCCCTCTACAGATTTTTAGAGTATTTTACTTGCTCTGGGCAAGAGGGCAAGCGGGCAAGTGGTTTTTTATAGCCCTGCATAATTTGTGAATATTTTCATTCATGACTGATATGACAAGAAACTTACCGGGACCCTGGTGAGGGGAGGGTTGCTGATGTGGTGGCCAAATGCATCCTCCTGGAACTGGATGAGCTGTGCCAGCATGCTAGCGATGCTCTTGTTGGTTGGCGGCTCCGCCTGGATCCACTGCAATCAAACAGTTCACACAGAATATCACAAAAATGTATTAGTTTATCACATTTCAAATTATCAATTTTACACTTTATTTTACAACATCTCCAATCTAATCTAACACAAAGTCTGAAGTGTACATTTTATTGAAATATTTCTACTGCAGGAGGCAACTTCAAGTCTACTAGCAAATATATAAAATTTCTCACTTACTCTTAGTTTGATCATCATTATCATATTATTACTTACTTTCATTTTGTCAATAAAGTTATGGCCCAAATGTGTAATGTACAAAATTTAATATTTAATAAGTTGTTAATGCCTTGTAAGCAAAGAAGAATACAAGAATTCCTTCCTGCAAAGAGCAGGAGCATAATTTATCCAGCTCTCGGCAATTAGGCTGAGCTGAGACTGAGAGCACACATTTTAGTTTTCAACCGTTTGTTTTGTTTAAATATTCTTTTGTACAATTGTCCTCTGCAATATATCCAGACTTAAGTTAAGGTCCTACGGATCCTGATGAGTGATGGTATCGACGTAGGGTAGAAGTAAGAATAATAAAGCAGAAGTGATCACACATGACATGGTTTCGCACATTACACACTCACCTTCCCTACTTTAGCGTACAATTCTACAACTTACAATGACCATGTACTTCTTAATCTTAGTACAATTATTAATTACAACATGGCCATGGGCATTCTTTTCGAAGACGTGCCAACGACTTGGCATGCATGACTTAAACTTAAGAACCGAACCGATGCACTATACTAATCGCATAGCCATAGAGCATGGGTTCTTTTACAGATGCATACCAAGTCGCGGGCACGTCTTCATCTTCGACTTCGAAGAGTATGCCCAAACTTCAAAGTCAAAAATAACAAATGATCAAAATCAAATATCTAACAAATTGAATTCATAAACAAATGTCAAATCAATACAGTATATCACAGTTATATCTTAAAATAATGACAGGCATGTCAGATACTTGGAATAGATTTATAGACCCCATATGGCATATGGAAGCGATTCGTACAGTACTATACTGACAAGACAAGACAAGATTAATCGAGTCTTCTTTCATTCAAACATAAAATCAGCTCGCTCATTCGCATATAGCGTATCCGAAATCCCACACGCATCTCGCGCGAAGCAAGACAAAGGTTCAAATTTATGCCTTTATTTTCACAGTTAAAACATATATCACAGAACTGAATATTCAATAAATAACAAGGTTACCTTCTTGCAGTTTCTCTGTAGCCATGATTTTACGTTATCGAGCTGTGAAACTATGTCAGCCGACTCAAAAAACTTGAAATCAGCACCGCCGTCTTTCTTTCTCACAGCCATCTTTGTCCGATTTTGCCGAAAATCACTGTTGCCAATTTACATTAAGTAAACATTTGTAAATATTGTTACAATTTTCATCAGTGTAAAATGTTAAATGTATTGTAGTAAGTACATAATAATCGTCGAATCAATAATAGAAATTGATTCGTTGGTATTGATCTTTGAATATTGCTATTTTGATATAATGTATACATTAATCACTAAAATTATACCACATCAACAAAATGGCGACTCCCCACGGCTTGCACACGAATCCGAGGAAAGGTAAATAATTGTAATTTTTATCTTTAAATCAGTAATATGATTAACCAGTTTTATCAAAATCATTTTAAATCCCGATCCTGAGCGGATTTCAATCGAAAGATTCAAGAGATATATTCATATTTGTTGTAAAATATAGATTAAATATATGGTGTAGTCCCACACGTTATGTTTTGTGTAGGCTGTATGTTGATGAACTTGCATTGATTGATTTGACTGAAAATATTAAACACATTGCAGAATTGACGGTGTATATTAAAGCTAGCGGTATGAAATTTGTTTCACTACTTATACTACAGGCATTTGTGTTTTCCATTGATAGAGTGAATTATATTTTGTTTTCTCTCCTTCTCTAGTCTTATGTTGAGTCTGTTTTAAACTTGAACAGTTGAACTTAAACTTACACTAAAAAAAGGTCCCTGTTCACTGTTGTTTTTTTGTGTTTTTGTTTTTGTTCGTTTGATTTTGTTTGTGTTCACTGTGGACTGTATGTGCACCACCACACAGCAGTGCGTTCCTCAGGCTGAGGGCCCATCCTCCAATAATCATAATTCATAATCATATTAGGAAGAATTTTAAAATGTATAATTCTAAATTACTAAAAAATTAAAATCATTCAAATTTGTATTTTGTTTGCTATTTCCTATCGAAAATATTTAAAACTGAGCAACAACAACAACAACAACTTGAGTGGGCGTATTACGGCATTCTCTACCAAAGCGTGCCCATGACAAAAAGGGTTCACAAAAAGAACTGATGCATGCTCTACTAAGTTACTATGCAATTTGTATCTAGCATCGGTTCTTTTAGTCATGCATGCAAAGTCGTGGGCATGCTTTGGTAGAGAATGCCTCTTAATCATGGGTCAAAGTTGCTCCGAGTACCGGCACCTGTGCATTGTTAATCTTAATGCAATGCAGGGTACGTAGTACAGTATCGTATGTCCACTCTGTATAAGTGAGTCTGTCAATTGTCCTTTTTTCTATTTTAATGATGTATTTTGGGTTAGCAAAATGATTTGAATTGTACTGAGGACATGTTTATGATTGTAATGAAACTACTTGTGATTATGAATGTCATGTCTCATGTTATTATAATCAAAACAGCGATCAATGTCTGTTCATGTATCATTCATCAAATGAAATGAAATCCTTCTTGCAAGTTGTAATCTGCAGTAGATGTGGATGTTGTCACTCATAAGGAATTGCCATTCTGTTGTATGTGTTAGATGATGCATACGTGTATATAGACAACACATATAATTTTTGTATAGACAATGTTATTTGTGACTGGATATAGCAAAAACCTGCACTTGTGGGTAATTCATGTTTTGAAGAAATTGGCATTTTAAGTTCACATAATGTGTGTAAAAGACTTACATGATTGTGAAATTGTAACAAACGTACATGTATCTTTGCCAATTATTGACCATTATTTTAGAACAAGGCATCAAATGAAAGCTTGTGATTGAGCCTTTCTAAAAAAATGTTTTGATTTTTACCAATAAGTGCAGGGTTTTGCTTTATCCAGTCACATTTATGTTTCAATCTAAGGACGTAGTCCGATGTATGTCAATATGTAACTGCCCCCACCTGCCTATTTAGGCAACTAGAATTCAATGTGGTAGACCTGTTTATGTTTCTTGTGTATTAGGGAGGTCAGAAGGGGGGTTGGGGGGGGGGGGGGGGTCTAAAATAGTTAATAATTTTTTGTTTATCTTATTTGTTAGTCCTGGGCCCCGTTGCAGAAAGAGATACAATCGATTGTAAGTTGCAATTAATCGTAAGTCAGATCACGTGTTCTGATTGCAAATCTGATTGGTTGAAACGCGTAAATTTTCTGACTTACGATCAATCGTGACTTACAATCGATTGTATCTCTTTCTGCAACGGGGCCCAGGTCAAACTGGCCATTGTAGTTTGAGCCCGAATGTTGACTATTAACGTTGTTCAGTTATGTAACTTGTATGACAGATGTGTTTTTACTTTTGTTTTTCTACCCCAGAACAACCAGTCATCTACAATGAACTTGCAATCAGGGGAAATATGTCCATTTTGGACTATTGGTAAGTTGAAGTACTTAACAAATCATATTTTGAATACAAACAAGAGAAATTCCATTCGAAAGGCAAAAATTAAAAGATAAATAATAAATAATAATACTATATTTGATTAATATATATTTAAACTATCATGAAACAATGCATTTTATGTACTGTACTCTATTAAGTGGACTAATTATAATACACTAAATGAATGAATCAATACAAATTTATATCCAATAAGTTGTGTACAGCAGGTCTGTTATATTTTAGTTCATATAATGTAAAGGATATAAACTATACTTAAAGAAATTTGGCGAGTTTGTCTCCCGAAAACACACACACACAATAAATGTCCACATTCTTCCCCTTCTACTCCTCTTTCTCTGTATTCATATTTTAGAAAGACATTTCTTCATCCCAAACTCTCCTCTGCTACAGATCTTGATCAATGAAATACTTTAACTTTAAATATGTTGATCTTTTTATTGACTTCTCAGTCGGACATTCATGTCGGCCATCTCAGGCTCAGCAGCAGGCATTCTAGGACTGACTGGACTCTACGGGTTCATCTTCTACTTTATCACAGCATTCGCCCTTTCTGTGAGTACAGTCTAGCATACATGTACTCCAGTGGTCACCTGTATAGAAAAAACACTATTCTTGATTCCCCTGAAAGTAGCTTACCTGAACCCGTCTAGATAAAGATGACATTTCTGTTTCTTTTGGGCAGTTGTTATTTAGTAATGAAATGTATCATTCATTTAATATGAAAAAATAATACAATAAACAGAGTGAAATGTTACTGCTTTAATTTGATGTGCTACAAACTTGAAATAAGATTATTTGTTGTCATGATGTAGACACTTTGGAATAATGTATGATTTTTAATGGCTTTTCGTTCTATGCCCTAATGAAATAAAAATATTTGTATCATTATGGAAAAATAAAAACATGATTGTGAAAGGCTTTTATCATCCTTGCTCTTGTGTAAATCTAGATAATGCTGTTCTTGAAGACCGGTGGGCAATGGCAGAAGTACTTCAGGATAAGCAGAACAGTCTTCACACAAGGGTTGTTTGGCGGACTCTTTGTATCCTTTTCAATCAGAGACACACAAATGTGTTTATTCAAGTTTTAATTTTCTTACTCTATGTCTGTAAAACTATTGACTATTAAGATAAATAAGAAATTTTTTGTTTTGAGTCTTTAGAAATAAATCATGAACTGCAAAACAGTGCAAATTATGTTATTTATATCCATACTCTTCTAATAACAACTCTTACACTATATTTAATCGGTGTTGAACATTGACAATGTAGAGTATTGATCATTCAGATAATGGAAACGATAATTATGTTTAAAGTAAATTTTGAACACATATAATAATAAGCTTATTCTCATACTTACCGTAAAACTCCGTGTATAAGACGCACACGTGTATAAAACGCACCCCCAACTTTCACAGCAAATTTTTTTTATTTATTTATTTTTTATTTTTGTATTTATTTTTATTTTTTTGGAGGGGGGGGGGGGGACACCCTGTATTTTTTATTTTAACCCTGAAGTGCTGTTGGAATGCTTATACCACTGGTCTATGGCATGACAAAAGCTTAATGTTGAATTGAATGTAGCATTCATCAATAATTTTCTCACATAAAAATAGTGGTTAGTACACAAATTGCACATTTATTTAGCAGTAACACTGGTGCTCATACATATTCATATTCATATTCATGAATATTCATGAGCATCAATACTCACTAAATATAATGCAATTTTCTAAATTTACTACTAACTAATTTTAATTATAAGCAAAATGTATAACCACTGGTTAGAAAATTGCATATTTAATTAGTACTGCTGCTCACGAATGTATGAATATTCATTAGCAGCAGTATTACTGCTCAATAAACTTGCAATTTTTACATCTGTAACCAATATTTTTGTGTGAGAAAAAGGTATATTTAGCTGAATGCTACAACTGACTGTAAGTTGTTGTCATACCCTAAACCATGTGTTATACACATTCAACATGACTACAGGGTGTCCCCCCCCCCCCCAAATTTTTTTTTTTTTTTTTTGCTGTACCTGTGTATAAGACGCACCCCCCACTTTGAAAATTTTCCGACGGAAAAAAAGTGTGTCTTATACACAGAGTTTTACGGTACATTATTTATGGGCATTTATCCGGAATGATCTAAAACTTAAACTTTTGCAGTAAAAGAGTGTAAAGAGTACAGCAGAACCATGTTATAAAGAACTCTGCCAGAGTTGAACCTCGTTATAAGGAGCTAACGAATCCCTCTCATGACAAGGTAATTCTGACGGCCCAGTCCTTTATATGTCTTTACCATGGTATATTAGGTCATTTTCACAATCCTAGCTAAGGTGCCTGTCAATGCAGTTCTGCTGTCATTGTTGATTTCTGTGTTGTATATCCAGTAAAAAAATCTAAAATGAACAAATAAACAGACACCATTGATTTTTCCTTGACTGCCTTTCTTTCCAGACATACATCTTATTTTGGACGTATCCTTTTAATATATATATTATATATGTAATTCTGTTATATCTTCTATCACATAGTCATTTTATGCAGTTTTTGATATTAAAAATGTATACATTTCAGATCTGTAATACACATCTAAGCCTTTGAGGTAAGAATGTCTAATTAATGTTGATAGCAAACATGGGAATAAGTTAGCCTTAAACTATTGCTTTCTATGGGGGTTTATTTTATTTTCGGCCCACATCAGGGGCATCGATCTGTCCGGAAAACACAATACATTGGTGGGGCGAGCTATTGTTCACAAACAATGCATTGTGCTTTCCGAACAGATCGACGCCTCTGGCCCACATAGTTATGATTGGTATGAGAAATATGATTTGAGTTACAGGATGATGAATTTTTATTTGGTTTATGGTAAATTTTATTGCATTTATATTTATTTCAAACAGAGACAGACTGACTAGAAATATATAAGATAAATGAAAATGGACAAAGAAAATATGTTTTCCCCTGGGATTGGAACACAAAACCTTCAGATTGCTAAACCGGTGCTCTACCAACTGAGCTAGAAAGTCCATCTGATGGTTGTTCTTCTCAGAAACCCATTTCAATGTTTGTGATGGTCAGAAGCTATTATTGAAATAAAACCTGCCAGCTCAAAATGTAATGTCATTTTTAAGTTGATCTGTGTTTGAGAGATGCTCACATTTTTTAAAGCAAAGAAGTTCAGACAATGAATGAAAAAAAGGTCTTCAAACGTATGAGCAATGTTCCCGAGTTTCACTTGTGAAATAGAAATAGTAAACAAAAACATGATTTGGTTTATTTCATACATAATTAAAACATTTAATTTTTATTTGGTTAGGAAATATTAAATTAGTCAATGACTTGTTTCTTCTGTATGTTTATATACATGTAAGAATATGACAGAATTCCATAAATATTAATGATTTTGCTTTCACTAACATGAAATATTTGAAAGTTATTTCCATAACTAGATCTCTACTGATACACAGGTTTCTGTATGGAATGGTGCATGTTTATTGACATGGGCTATCCAACACCACTGGTGAGGAGAGAAGCAAATGTGAGGAAACAACTGTCCAGCCAAGTCTAGCTGCTGAGGTTCAAAGTCCAATCTTAGTCAAGCGCTAATGACACAACTCTACGTCAAACTGAAGAGGGGACTGTTTCCTTTACTAGGGAGGAAGAAAGAGAAATACATCATTTATTTATACATTGAAAATACATTTTTTTAAAGATATTGGAATAGGAAACTGAATGTTGTCAATTTATAGGAATTCTTCATTCATACAGTATTATGATTTAATTGCAAGAGTGATAAACATTGTAAATAGATTTTCTGTATGGAATGTAGGTATTCTTCTTTCTAATATCTTTAATTTAGATAATTTCATATAGAGATATATCTATAAAGATTTTTTGAAAATTTCAGAATGACAACACTGTCTATGATTTGTACAGTGGCAGAAGCCAGAAATTCTCCAAAGGGGGAGGGGGGTGGGGCGGGGGCTCCATCTTGCTGGCGTGTAAGTGTGAGGCTCTTAGGTGGGGTCCAGGCTAGGGCCAAAGAGCATCCCCCCCCCCCCCCCCCCTATGCCACTGGTTCTGTAAATGGCATAGTTGTCACTTGTCATCTTTGTACATACATGTATCTCCCATTTCTCCCTTTTTTTCTTATTTTACTCTATTTCCCTTTTATTGTGAATTTTGTGACCAAAACAATCATTTTGCTACAAATTGAATTTATCATTAAATGATCAGAATATCAAGTGTAATACATTTATTGTAAAACTTCAGTAATTTAACATTTTCTTTGTCTTGTTTTGATAAATGATTATATTTAAAGTAGGTATATCACATTTATTACATTTATATAAGGAAAGTAAAAAGCCATTTGTCCATTTAGTTTGATTTATAATACAGTATAATATTCCCAAACTGTGCTACACATATGTGTATGTATTTATGGTAATTATTTGATTGTCATCTGAATTAGCCAAAATATTGCTACATGGATAAAGGTGCAAATCTAGTCTTGTGTAATCACAGCTTATTATGTTTCAAAAGCAATTATTTGCCTAGCATGTGTTGAATTATTCTCCTGTCTTTTGGACATGTAGATGGACAACATGTAATGTTGTAAGTGATTTATTACAGTGTAACCTTGCTATATGACGACATAAACGGTACCCCGGGGTACTAGACGAAAATCCGCCATTTTGTTTAATTATTTATTTAATTTTTAGGGCTGTACTGTGGGTATAGCGTGCATACAATCGCGCGCTGCACTGCATGCACAATGCAATAGCTGCGGTACGGTTGGACGCAAGATGGCGCTACACAATGCGGGATATCGGGGTACAATGGTACCCCGGGGTACTGCGTGTTTCATCATATGAGGAGCATGGGACTAGTCAAATTACCTTGTTACATGTAAAGAGGGTTTTGTTGTATCAGAGCTCTTTATATAACAAGGTTCCACTGTAATAACTCTCCTAGGTAACTTGGTCTACTCCCATTTTGTCTACTAGCATAGGGTTTGGATTCGAGATTAAGATTAGGGTTGGGATTAAAGATTAGGATTAGGGTTGGGGTTAGATTCACGACCGGGGTCAAGTTTGGAGTTGGGTAAATGATTAATAGTTGCATGTGCTATGTAGTAGAACAAATGAGATATAGACCAAACAGGTGTAGCCAAGTAACTTTAAAGTATAAACACTTTCCTTATTCTGTCAGCCAATAACATTCAAGAGCTACACATCTATTATTAGTAGCTAATTGCAGCTATTGTGTATGTCAAGTCAACCATGCCAATATCTACATTGGTAAATTCACCACATGTATGGTACCAAATGCAGGTAATATTGATTCCCTTTTATAATTTATTGGTGTTACTAGGCAAAAAGAGCTTGTAAAATGAGTTGTTAACATCTGTATAAATCAGATAATTCAAGACACCATGTATATGTATGAATGTATGTATTATGTTTCTGTATAATTCTTAATAAATAAATTACTTTAAAACAATTGTTTGATTGTGAAATTTTATATTTTTAGTCTATGTGTGTAATACAGCAAAGTACTAATAATACAACATAATTTGTGTTTATCTGATGGAACAATAATTTATTTAGGAAGAAAATTACTGCTGAAAACTGCTTATCTACTACATAATCAGGGAAACGTACAAGGAAAACTTATTATAATGAGCGCCTTGGGCCTTTGAATTAACCTGGTTTTATCAGACACTATAGCTTGTTGTATCAGGATAAACAAATAATACATAGAAACTGGACGTGTGAAATTACCCTGCTTTATCAGGTACCTCGTTATAATGGCTTGTTATAAAGAGGTTACACTGTATGTAATAAAAGCCCTGTGTAATGAAAACAATTTAGACTATAATAAAAACTTGTGCCATAATATTGACAAGTAAGCATAATGGTAAGCTAAGGCATGATGTATAGTATAAGTCTACCTATCTATCTTTTAAAAGTTAAAATGGGGGTATAATTTGCTGAAATGTTCTTGTCATAATATAAGGGGTCCTTTTTCAAATATGAAATTGTATTACATCAAATGACATGGTTTAAAAATAGCCCAGGACATGACGCAAAACTGTCAATGCAGGGCATAAACAAGAAAGTAGAAACAGATAACAAGTACATTCCAAATATTTATGTTCAATACAATCAGATATTTTTACCAAACTTTTTTTTTTTTAAAGTGGGGACACAAGATTCATCAATTACAAGATTATGCGTAAATTATTACTAAATCTAAACCCTATTCGAAATAGCGATCATGAAACAAAAATATTGAGAGTCCTATCAATTAATTAAACTAGTCTAGACCTAGGCTATATTTATTTTACCAATCAACACTTTATGCAGTGTGGGTGACCAGTTTAGGAATCAAAAAGTCTCTTTTTACGTCTCTACTTGAACTTAGAAGGTTATTTTCATTCATAATAAAAATGAGAGTAATAATAGAAGAAGAAAAACTAGGGGCCCTCATCGCAGCACCCCCCCCCCCTCCCCCACCCCCCCCCCCCCCCACCCCCGGTACCGGTCCGGTCCGGTCCGGGTCGATCTGGTCGGTCTTGTCCGGTCTGGTTCCATATATCGCATATCGGTCCCCTCAAAAAAAAAAAAGAGAAAACAAAAACAACATTGCATAATTCCAGCATGCATGCTCGCAACAACGAATGACAATCAGACAAGCGCGAGATCTTGAAAATAAATTATATCAGTTTGACCTTGGATCACGATGGCTTCTTCAACCATGCGGTCTCAGGTGAGAATGTAGATGATTTAAAGTTTTAAAAATACGACTACAACTGAGAGTCTGAGACTAATAAATGAGTGTGAATATGACTGCACGTGAGATGAATGAGATTTTACCGAGTGCCTGCCTGATTGATAGCCACCCCGGAGCTGCGGGCATGCTGTCGACTGTCTGGCCGGTGGCCGCGACGGATTAAAAATTATACTGAGCTGAAATGGGCCTTAAAGCCAAACCTAGCCGGAACAACTCATGCGTGCAGTCCCGAATAAAATAACGCCTATGCTCAATTGGGTCGTAGTGCCAATTTACGCGCGGGAACAATGCTAGAGACTAGGTACTAAAACGTAGTCTAATGCACCTACAAAATATGCAAACTGAACACGTTCCAATTCAAAACAATCGCTCCTTTTTGAGAACATATAATTCGAAGAAATATTAAGAAGAAAATGTGTCGAAAATAAATGACATTCTCGGCATGACCTGCATAATTATCATGCTAGACAAGGGCGAGGGTCCGGGGGAGGTGTGCGTTCGATGGCGATTTCGAGTACTTTAAAGGTAAAATACCTCGTATCAGAGCATTTGTACCGGATAGCCAGATATATTGGCTAGCTTTTAAAAAAAAAATCTCGAAAAAATAAGTGGTTTTAGATATAGAAATATTGAAATTACGGCTGACTTAGCCAGCCGTAATCTGTCCACTGCGTGTTATGTCTATGGGAGGTGTATTGGATAGGCGAGGGTCCGGGGGAGGGGTGCGTTCGATGGCGATTTCGAGTACTTTAAAGGTAAAATACCTCATATCAGAGCATATGTACCGGATAGCCAGATATATTGGCTAGCTTTCAAAAAAAAATCTTTAAAAAAAAGGGGATTTAGATATAGAAATATTGAAATTACGGCTGACTTAGCCAGCCGTAATATTTCGGCTCCGTGTTGTAGCTATGGGCGCTATATTACATAGACGGGGGTCGTGGGGAGGGGTACGTTCAATGGCGATTTCGGGTACTTTAACGGTAAAATACCTCATATGAGACCATATGTGGGGGGTAGCCAGATATATTAGCTAGCTTTTAAAATAAAAATCTCGAAAAAAAAAGTGTCTTTAAGTATGAACAAATTGAAATTACGGCTGGCATAGCCAGCCGTAATCTTTCGGCCCCGTGTTGTATTATATTACATAGACGGGGGTCGCGGGGAGGGGTACGTTCAATGGCGATTTCAGGTACTTTAACGGTAAAATACCTCATATGAGACCATATGTTGCGGGTAGCCAGATATATTAGCTAGCTTTTAAAAAAAAAATCTCGAAAAAAAAAGGGTCTTTAAGTATGAAAAAATTGAAATTACTGCTGGCATAGCCAGCCGTAATATTTCGGCTCCGTGTTGTAGCTATGGGCGCTATATTACATAGACGGGGGTCGTGGGGAGGGGTATGTTCAATGGCGATTTCGGCTACTTTAACAGTTAAATACCTCATATGAGACCATATGTGGGGGGTAGCCAGATATATTAGCTAGCTTTTAAAATAAAAATCTCGAAAAAAAAAGTGTCTTTAAGTATGAAAAAATTGAAATTACTGCTGGCATAGCCAGCCGTAATATTTCGGCTCCGTGTTGTAGCTATGGGCGCTATATATTCTAAGACGGGGGTCGTGGGGAGGGGTACGTTCAATGGCGATTTCGGCTACTTTAACGGTAAAATACCTCATATGAGACCATATGTGGGGGGTAGCCAGATATATTAGCTAGCTTTTAAAATAAAAATCTCGAAAAAAAAAGTGTCTTTAAGTATGAAAAAATTGAAATTACGGCTGGCATAGCCAGCCGTAATCTTTTGGCCCCGTGTTGTATTATATTACATAGACGGGGGTCGCGGGGAGGGGTACGTTCAATGGCGATTTCAGGTACTTTAACGGTAAAATACCTCATATGAGACCATATGTGGGGGGTAGCCAGATATATTAGCTAGCTTTTAAAATAAAAATCTCAAAAAAAAAAGTGTCTTTAAGTATGAAAAAATTGAAATTACGGCTGGCATAGCCAGCCGTAATCTTTCGGCCCCGTGTTGTATTATATTACATAGACGGGGGTCGCGGGGAGGGGTACGTTCAATGGCGATTTCGGCTACTTTAACGGTGAAATACCTCATATGAGACCATATGTGGGGGGTAGCCAGATATATTAGCTAGCTTTTAAAATAAGAATCTCGAAAAAAAAAGTGTCTTTAAGTATGACAAAATTGAAATTACTGCTGGCATAGCCAGCCGTAATATTTCGGCTCCGTGTTGTAGCTATGGGCGCTATATTACATAGACGGGGGTCGTGGGGAGGGGTACGTTCAATGGCGATTTCGGCTACTTTAACGGTAAAATACCTCATATGAGACCATATGTGGGGGGTAGCCAGATATATTAGCTAGCTTTTAAAATAAAAATCTCGAAAAAAAAGTGTCTTTAAGTATGAAAAAATTGAAATTACGGCTGGCATAGCCAGCCGTAATCTTTTGGCCCCGTGTTGTATTATATTACATAGACGGGGGTCGCGGGGAGGGGTACGTTCAATGGCGATTTCAGGTACTTTAACGGTAAAATACCTCATATGAGACCATATGTGGGGGGTAGCCAGATATATTAGCTAGCTTTTAAAATAAAAATCTCAAAAAAAAAAGTGTCTTTAAGTATGAAAAAATTGAAATTACTGCTGGCATAGCCAGCCGTAATCTTTCGGCCCCGTGTTGTATTATATTACATAGACGGGGGTCGCGGGGAGGGGTACGTTCAATGGCGATTTCGGCTACTTTAACGGTTAAATACCTCATATGTGACCATATGTGGGGGGTAGCCAGATATATTAGCTAGCTTTTAAAATAAAAATCTCGAAAAAAAAAGTGTCTTTAAGTATGACAAAATTGAAATTACTGCTGGCATAGCCAGCCGTAATATTTCGGCCCCGTGTTGTAGCCATGGGCGCTATATTACATAGACGGGGGTCGTGGGGAGGGGTACGTTCAATGGCGATTTCGGGTACTTTAACGGTTAAATACCTCATATGAGACCATATGTGGGGGGTAGCCAGATATATTAGCTAGCTTTTAAAATAAAAATCTCGAAAAAAAAAGTGTCTTTGAGTATGAATAAATTGAAATTACGGCTGGCATAGCCAGCCGTATTCTTTCGGCCCCGTGTTGTAGCTATG
This sequence comes from Echinarachnius parma, assembly GCA_037951105.1. Classification (NCBI taxonomy): domain Eukaryota; kingdom Metazoa; phylum Echinodermata; class Echinoidea; order Clypeasteroida; family Echinarachniidae; genus Echinarachnius; species Echinarachnius parma. Next base: position 127,199 of record JBAMJV010007132.1, read on the forward strand.
GGCGCTATATTACATAGACGGGGGTCGTGGGGAGGGGTACGTTCAATGGCGATTTCGGCTACTTTAACGGTAAAATACCTCATATGAGACCATATGTGGGGGGTAGCCAGATATATTAGCTAGCTTTTAAAATAAAAATCTCAAAAAAAAAAGTGTCTTTAAGTATGACAAAATTGAAATTACGGCTGGCATAGCCAGCCGTAATCTTTCGGCCCCGTGTTGTATTATATTACATAGACGGGGGTCGCGGGGAGGGGTACGTTCAATGGCGATTTCGGCTACTTTAAAGGTGAAATACCTCATATGAGACCATATGTGGGGGGTAGCCAGATATATTAGCTAGCTTTTAAAATAAAAATCTCGAAAAAAACGTGTCTTTAAGTATGACAAAATTGAAATTACTGCTGGCATAGCCAGCCGTAATCTTTCGGCCCCGTGTTGTATTATATTACATAGACGGGGTCGCGGGGAGGGGTACGTTCAATGGCGATTTCGGCTACTTTAACGGTTAAATACCTCATATGTGACCATATGTGGGGGGTAGCCATATATATTAGCTAGCTTTTAAAATAAAAATCTCGAAAAAAAAAGTGTCTTTAAGTATGACAAAATTGAAATTACTGCTGGCATAGCCAGCCGTAATATTTCCGCCCCGTGTTGTAGCCATGGGCGCTATATTACATAGACGGGGGTCGTGGGGAGGGGTACGTTCAATGGCGATTTCGGGTACTTTAACGGTTAAATACCTCATATGAGACCATATGTGGGGGGTAGCCAGATATATTAGCTAGCTTTTAAAATACAAATCTCGAAAAAAAAAGTGTCTTTGAGTATGAATAAATTGAAATTACGGCTGGCATAGCCAGCCGTATTCTTTCGGCCCCGTGTTGTAGCTATGGGCGCTATATTACATAGACGGGGGTCGTGGGGAGGGGTACGTTCAATGGCGATTTCGGCTACTTTAACGGTAAAATACCTCATATGAGACCATATGTGGGGGGTAGCCAGATATATTAGCTAGCTTTTAAAATAAAAATCTCGAAAAAAAAAGTGTCTTTAAGTATGACAAAATTGAAATTACTGCTGGCATAGCCAGCCGTAATCTTTCGGCCCCGTGTTGTATTATATTACATAGACGGGGGTCGCGGGGAGGGGTACGTTCAATGGCGATTTCGGCTACTTTAACGGTTAAATACCTCATATGTGACCATATGTGGGGGGTAGCCATATATATTAGCTAGCTTTTAAAATAAAAATCTCGAAAAAAAAAAGTGTCTTTAAGTATGACAAAATTGAAATTACTGCTGGCATAGCCAGCCGTAATATTTCCGCCCCGTGTTGTAGCCATGGGCGCTATATTACATAGACGGGGGTCGTGGGGAGGGGTACGTTCAATGGCGATTTCGGGTACTTTAACGGTTAAATACCTCATATGAGACCATATGTGGGGGGTAGCCAGATATATTAGCTAGCTTTTAAAATACAAATCTCGAAAAAAAAAGTGTCTTTGAGTATGAATAAATTGAAATTACGGCTGGCATAGCCAGCCGTATTCTTTCGGCCCCGTGTTGTAGCTATGGGCGCTATATTACATAGACGGGGGTCGTGGGGAGGGGTACGTTCAATGGCGATTTCGGCTACTTTAACGGTAAAATACCTCATATGAGACCATATGTGGGGGGTAGCCAGATATATTAGCTAGCTTTTAAAATAAAAATCTCGAAAAAAAAAGTGTCTTTAAGTATGACAAAATTGAAATTACGGCTGGCATAGCCAGCCGTAATCTTTCGGCCCTGTGTTGTATTATATTACATAGACGGGGGTCGCGGGGAGGGGTACGTTCAATGGCGATTTCGGCTACTTTAACGGTGAAATACCTCATATGAGACCATATGTGGGGGGTAGCCAGATATATTAGCTAGCTTTTAAAATAAAAATCTCGAAAAAAAAAGTGTCTTTAAGTATGACAAAATTGAAATTACTGCTGGCATAGCCAGCCGTAATCTTTCGGCCCCGTGTTGTATTATATTACATAGACGGGGGTCGCGGGGAGGGGTACGTTCAATGGCGATTTCGGCTACTTTAACGGTTAAATACCTCATATGTGACCATATGTGGGGGGTAGCCAGATATATTAGCTAGCTTTTAAAATAAAAATCTCGAAAAAAAAAGTGTCTTTGAGTATGAATAAATTGAAATTACGGCTGGCATAGCCAGCCGTCTTCTTTCGGCCCCGTGTTGTAGCTATGGGCGCTATATTACATAGACGGGGGTCGTGGGGAGGGGTACGTTCAATGGCGATTTCGGGTACTTTAACGGTTAAATACCTCATATGAGACCATATGTGGGGGGTAGCCAGATATATTAGCTAGCTTTTAAAATAAAAATCTCGAAAAAAAAGTGTCTTTAAGTATGACAAAATTGAAATTACTGCTGGCATAGCCAGCCGTAATATTTCGGCCCCGTGTTGTAGCCATGGGCGCTATATTACATAGACGGGGGTCGTGGGGAGGGGTACGTTCAATGGCGATTTCGGGTACTTTAACGGTTAAATACCTCATATGAGACCATATGTGGGGGGTAGCCAGATATATTAGCTAGCTTTTAAAATAAAAATCTCGAAAAAAAAAGTGTCTTTGAGTATGACAAAATTGAAATTACTGCTGGCATAGCCAGCCGTAATCTTTCGGCCCCGTGTTGTATTATATTACATAGACGGGGGTCGCGGGGAGGGGTACGTTCAATGGCGATTTCGGCTACTTTAACGGTTAAATACCTCATATGTGACCATATGTGGGGGGTAGCCAGATATATTAGCTAGCTTTTAAAATAAAAATCTCGAAAAAAAAAGTGTCATTGAAATTACTGCTGGCATAGCCAGCCGTAATATTTCGGCCCCGTGTTGTAGCCATGGGCGCTATATTACATAGACGGGGGTCGTGGGGAGGGGTACGTTCAATGGCGATTTCGGGTACTTTAACGGTTAAATACCTCATATGAGATCATATGTGGGGGGTAGCCAGATATATTAGCTAGCTTTTAAAATAAAAATCTCGAAAAAAAAAGTGTCTTTGAGTATGAATAAATTGAAATTACGGCTGGCATAGCCAGCCGTATTCTTTCGGCCCCGTGTTGTAGCTATGGGCGCTATATTACATAGACGGGGGTCGTGGGGAGGGGTACGTTCAATAGCGATTTCGGCTACTTTAACGGTAAAATACCTCATATGAGACCATATGTGGGGGGTAGCCAGATATATTAGCTAGCTTTTAAAATAAAAATCTCGAAAAAAAAAGTGTCTTTAAGTATGACAAAATTGAAATTACTGCTGGCATAGCCAGCCGTAATCTTTCGGCCCCGTGTTGTATTATATTACATAGACGGGGGTCGCGGGGAGGGGTACGTTCAATGGCGATTTCGGCTACTTTAACGGTTAAATACCTCATATGTGACCATATGTGGGGGGTAGCCAGATATATTAGCTAGCTTTTAAAATAAAAATCTCGAAAAAAAAAGTGTCTTTAAGTATGACAAAATTGAAATTACTGCTGGCATAGCCAGCCGTAATATTTCGGCCCCGTGTTGTAGCCATGGGCGCTATATTACATAGACGGGGGTCGTGGGGAGGGGTACGTTCAATGGCGATTTCGGGTACTTTAACGGTTAAATACCTCATATGAGACCATATGTGGGGGGTAGCCAGATATATTAGCTAGATTTTAAAATAAAAATCTCGAAAAAAAAAGTGTCTTTAAGTATGAAAAAATTGAAATTACTGCTGGCATAGCCAGCCGTAATATTTCGGCTCCGTGTTGTAGCTATGGGCGCTATATTACATAGACGGGGGTCGTGGGGAGGGGTACGTTCAATTGCGATTTCGGCTACTTTAACGGTAAAATACCTCATATGAGACCATATGTGGGGGGTAGCCAGATATATTAGCTAGCTTTTAAAATAAAAATCTCGAAAAAAAGTGTCTTTAAGTATGAAAAAATTGAAATTACGGCTGGCATAGCCAGCCGTAATCTTTTGGCCCCGTGTTGTATTATATTACATAGACGGGGGTCGCGGAGAGGGGTACGTTCAATGGCGATTTCAGGTACTTTAACGGTAAAATACCTCATATGAGACCATATGTGGGGGGTAGCCAGATATATTAGCTAGCTTTTAAAATAAAAATCTCAAAAAAAAAAGTGTCTTTAAGTATGAAAAAATTGAAATTACTGCTGGCATAGCCAGCCGTAATCTTTCGGCCCCGTGTTGTATTATATTACATAGACGGGGGTCGCGGGGAGGGGTACGTTCAATGGCGATTTCGGCTACTTTAACGGTTAAATACCTCATATGTGACCATATGTGGGGGGTAGCCAGATATATTAGCTAGCTTTTAAAATAAAAATCTCGAAAAAAAAAGTGTCTTTAAGTATGACAAAATTGAAATTACTGCTGGCATAGCCAGCCGTAATATTTCGGCCCCGTGTTGTATAGCCATGGGCGCTATATTACATAGACGGGGGTCGTGGGGAGGGGTACGTTCAATGGCGATTTCGGGTACTTTAACGGTTAAATACCTCATATGAGACCATATGTGGGGGGTAGCCAGATATATTAGCTAGCTTTTAAAATAAAAATCTCGAAAAAAAAAGTGTCTTTGAGTATGAATAAATTGAAATTACGGCTGGCATAGCCAGCCGTATTCTTTCGGCCCCGTGTTGTAGCTATGGGCGCTATATTACATAGACGGGGGTCGTGGGGAGGGGTACGTTCAATGGCGATTTCGGCTACTTTAACGGTAAAATACCTCATATGAGACCATATGTGGGGGGTAGCCAGATATATTAGCTAGCTTTTAAAATAAAAATCTCGAAAAAAAAAGTGTCTTTAAGTATGACAAAATTGAAATTACGGCTGGCATAGCCAGCCGTATTCTTTCGGCCCCGTGTTGTAGCCATGGGCGCTATATTACATAGACGGGGGTCGTTGGGAGGGGTACGTTCACTGGCGATTTCGGGTACTTTAACGGTTAAATACCTCATATGAGACCATATGTGGGGGGTAGCCAGATATATTAGCTAGCTTTTAAAATAAAAATCTCGAAAAAAAAAGTGTCTTTGAGTATGAATAAATTGAAATTACGGCTGGCATAGCCAGCCGTCTTCTTTCGGCCCCGTGTTGTAGCTATGGGCGCTATATTACATAGACGGGGGTCGTGGGGAGGGGTACGTTCAATGGCGATTTCGGGTATTTTAACGGTTAAATACCTCATATGAGACCATATGTGGGGGGTAGCCAGATATATTAGCTAGCTTTTAAAATAAAAATCTCGGAAAAAAAAGTGTCTTTGAGTATGACAAAATTGAAATTACGGCTGGCATAGCCAGCCGTATTCTTTCGGCCCCGTGTTGTAGCCATGGGCGCTATATTACATAGACGGGGGTTGTGGGGAGGGGTACGTTCACTGGCGATTTCGGGTACTTTAACGGTTAAATACCTCATATGAGACCATATGTGGGGGGTAGCCATATATATTAGCTAGCTTTTAAAATGAAAATCTCGAAAAAAAAAGTGTCTTTGAGTATGACAAAATTGAAATTACGGCTGGCATAGCCAGCCGTATTCTTTCGGCCCCGTGTTGTAGCTATGGGCGCTATATTACATTGACGGGGGTCGTGGGGAGGGGTACGTTCAATGGCGATTTCGGGTACTTTAACGGTTAAATACCTCATATGAGACCATATGTGGGGGGTAGCCAGATATATTAGCTAGCTTTTAAAATAAAAATCTCGAAAAAAAAAGTGTCTTTGAGTATGAATAAATTGAAATTACGGCTGGCATAGCCAGCCGTATTCTTTCGGCCCCGTGTTGTAGCTATGGGCGCTATATTACATAGACGGGGGTCGTGGGGAGGGGTACGTTCAATGGCGATTTCGGGTACTTTAACGGTTAAATACCTGATATGAGACCATATGTGGGGGGTAGCCAGATATATTAGCTAGCTTTTAAAATAAAAATCTCGAAAAAAAAAGTGTCTTTAAGTATGAAAAAATTGAAATTACTGCTGGCATAGCCAGCCGTAATATTTCGGCTCCGTGTTGTAGCTATGGGCGCTATATTACATAGACGGGGGTCGTGGGGAGGGGTACGTTCAATGGCGATTTCGGCTACTTTAACGGTAAAATACCTCATATGAGACCATATGTGGGGGGTAGCCAGATATATTAGCTAGCTTTTAAAATAAAAATCTCGAAAAAAAAAGTGTCTTTAAGTATGAAAAAATTGAAATTATGGCTGGCATAGCCAGCCGTAATCTTTTGGCCCCGTGTTGTATTATATTACATAGACGGGGGTCGCGGGGAGGGGTACGTTCAATGGCGATTTCAGGTACTTTAACGGTAAAATACCTCATATGAGACCATATGTGGGGGGTAGCCAGATATATTAGCTAGCTTTTAAAATAAAAATCTCAAAAGACAAAAAGTGTCTTTAAGTATGAAAAAATTGAAATTACTGCTGGCATAGCCAGCCGTAATCTTTCGGCCCCGTGTTGTATTATATTACATAGACGGGGGTCGCGGGGAGGGGTACGTTCAATGGCGATTTCGGCTACTTTAACGGTTAAATACCTCATATGTGACCATATGTGGGGGGTAGCCAGATATATTAGCTAGCTTTTAAAATAAAAATCTCGAAAAAAAAAGTGTCTTTAAGTATGACAAAATTGAAATTACTGCTGGCATAGCCAGCCGTAATATTTCGGCCCCGTGTTGTAGCCATGGGCGCTATATTACATAGACGGGGGTCGTGGGGAGGGGTACGTTCAATGGCGATTTCGGGTACTTTAACGGTTAAATACCTCATATGAGACCATATGTGGGGGGTAGCCAGATATATTAGCTAGCTTTTAAAATAAAAATCTCGAAAAAAAAAGTGTCTTTGAGTATGAATAAATTGAAATTACGGCTGGCATAGCCAGCCGTATTCTTTCGGCCCCGTGTTGTAGCTATGGGCGCTATATTACATAGACGGGGGTCGTGGGGAGGGGTACGTTCAATGGCGATTTCGGGTATTTTAACGGTTAAATACCTCATATGAGACCATATGTGGGGGGTAGCCAGATATATTAGCTAGCTTTTAAAATAAAAATCTCGGAAAAAAAAGTGTCTTTGAGTATGACAAAATTGAAATTACGGCTGGCATAGCCAGCCGTATTCTTTCGGCCCCGTGTTGTAGCCATGGGCGCTATATTACATAGACGGGGGTCGTGGGGAGGGGTACGTTCACTGGCGATTTCGGGTACTTTAACGGTTAAATACCTCATATGAGACCATATGTGGGGGGTAGCCAGATATATTAGCTAGCTTTTAAAATAAAAATCTCGAAAAAAAAAGTGTCTTTGAGTATGAATAAATTGAAATTACGGCTGGCATAGCCAGCCGTATTCTTTCGGCCCCGTGTTGTAGCTATGGGCACTATATTACATAGACGGGGGTCGTGGGGAGGGGTACGTTCAATGGCGATTTCGGCTACTTTAACGGTAAAATACCTCATATGAGACCATATGTGGGGGGTAGCCAGATATATTAGCTAGCTTTTAAAATAAAAATCTCGAAAAAAAAAGTGTCTTTAAGTATGACAAAATTGAAATTACTGCTGGCATAGCCAGCCGTAATATTTCGGCCCCGTGTTGTAGCCATGGGCGCTATATTACATAGACGGGGGTCGTGGGGAGGGGTACGTTCAATGGCGATTTCGGGTACTTTAACGGTTAAATACCTCATATGAGACCATATGTGGGGGGTAGCCAGATATATTAGCTAGCTTTTAAAATAAAAATCTCGAAAAAAAAAGTGTCTTTGAGTATGAATAAATTGAAATTACGGCTGGCATAGCCAGCCGTATTCTTTCGGCCCCGTGTTGTAGCTATGGGCACTATATTACATAGACGGGGGTCGTGGGGAGGGGTACGTTCAATGGCGATTTCGGCTACTTTAACGGTAAAATACCTCATATGAGACCATATGTGGGGGGTAGCCAGATATATTAGCTAGCTTTTAAAATAAAAATCTCGAAAAAAAAAGTGTCTTTAAGTATGACAAAATTGAAATTACTGCTGGCATAGCCAGCCGTAATATTTCGGCCCCGTGTTGTAGCCATGGGCGCTATATTACATAGACGGGGGTCGTGGGGAGGGGTACGTTCAATGGCGATTTCGGGTACTTTAACGGTTAAATACCTCATATGAGACCATATGTGGGGGGTAGCCAGATATATTAGCTAGCTTTTAAAATAAAAATCTCGAAAAAAAAAGTGTCTTTGAGTATGACAAAATTGAAATTACGGCTGGCATAGCCAGCCGTATTCTTTCGGCCCCGTGTTGTAGCCATGGGCGCTATATTACATAGACGGGGGTCGTGGGGAGGGGTACGTTCACTGGCGATTTCGGGTACTTTAACGGTTAAATACCTCATATGAGACCATATGTGGGGGGTAGCCAGATATATTAGCTAGCTTTTAAAATTAAAATCTCGAAAAAAAAAGTGTCTTTAAGTATGAACAAATTGAAATTACGGCTGGCATAGCCAGCCGTAATCTTTCGGCCCCGTGTTGTATTATATTACATAGACGGGGGTCGCGGGGAGGGGTACGTTCAATGGCGATTTCGGCTACTTTAACGGTGAAATACCTCATATGAGACCATATGTGGGGGGTAGCCAGATATATTAGCTAGCTTTTAAAAGAAAAATCTCGAAAAAATAAGTGGTTTTAGATACTGAAAAAATGAAATTACTCAGGCTGAAGCCAGCCGTAATCTTTCGGCTGTGTGTTATGTCTATGGGAGGTATATTGTATAGGCGAGGGTCGAGGGGAGGGGTGCGTTCAATGGCGATTTCGAGTACTTTAACGGTAAATTACCTCATATCAGAGCCAGATATATTGGCTAGCTTTTTAAAATATATGGAAAAAAAAAATATGGAAAAATTGAAATTACGGCTAGCATACCCAGCCGTAATCCTTCGGCCCCGTGTTGTAGCTATGCGCGGTATATTGTATAGGCGAGGGTCGAGGGGAGGGGTGTGTTCAATGGCGATTTCGGGTACTTTAACTGTAAATTACCTCATATGAGAGCATATGTACGGGATAGCTAGATATATTAGCTAGCTTTTAAAAGAAAAATCTCGAAAAAATAAGTGGTTTTAGATATGGAAAAATTGAAATTACGGCTAGCATACCCAGCCGTAATCCTTCGGCCCGGTGTTATGTCTATGGGAGGTATTTTGTATAGGCGAGGGTCGAGGGGAGGGGTGCGTTCAATGGCGATTTCGGGTACTTTAACTGTAAATTACCTCATATGAGAGCATATGTACGGGATAGCCAGATATATTAGCTAGCTTTTAAAAGAAAAATCTCGAAAAAATAAGTGGTTTTAGATATGGAAAAATTGAAATTACGGCTAGCATACCCAGCCGTAATCCTTCGGCCCCGTGTTGTAGCTATGCGCGGTATATTGTATAGGCGAGGGTCGAGGGGAGGGGTGCGTTCAATGGCGATTTCGGGTACTTTAACTGTAAATTACCTCATATGAGAGCATATGTACGGGATAGCCAGATATATTAGCTAGCTTTTAAAAGAAAAATCTCGAAAAAATAAGTGGTTTTAGATACTGAAAAAATGAAATTACTCAGGCTGAAGCCAGCCGTAATCTTTCGGCTGTGTGTTATGTCTATGGGAGGTATATTGTATAGGCGAGGGTCGAGGGGAGGGGTGCGTTCAATGGCGATTTCGGGTACTTTAACAGTAAATTACCTCATATGAGAGCATATGTACGGGATAGCCAGATATATTAGCTAGCTTTTAAAATAAAAATCTCGAAAAAAATAAGTGGTTTTAGATATAGAAAAATTGAAATTACGGCTAGCATACCCTACCCAGCCGTAATCCTTCGGCCCCGTGTTGTAGCTATGCGCGGTATATTGTATAGGCGTGGGTCGAGGGGAGGGGTGCGTTCAATGGCGATTTCGGGTACTTTAACTGTAAATTACCTCATATGAGAGCATATGTACGGGATAGCCAGATATATTAGCTAGCTTTTAAAAGAAAAATCTCGAAAAAATAAGTGGTTTTAGATATAGAAAAATCGAAATTACCTAGGCTGAAGCCAGCCGTAATCTTTCGGCTGTGTGTTATGTCTATGGGAGGTATATTGTATAGGCGAGGGTCGAGGGGAGGGGTGCGTTCAATAGCAATTTCGGGTGCTTTAACTGTAAATTACCTAATATGAGAGCATATGTACGGGATAGCCAGATATATTAGCTAACTTCCGACTCTTCTAAACATTCAATATTCTTAATCCGTATATCATTCAGTTTTCTGTATTTCGCACCCAATTTAGCGCACCCTTTTATTAAAAAACTGTACATTGTTTGTTCAACTTTATACATGAAACTCCTTTTAAACTTTCAATACATTCTAAATCCGCCCTTTACCCATTTTATAATTACCATAATCTGAAACGGGAAGATCAGCTATTACAAGAAAAGAAGAACAGACTGATTTCTCCTGTGAATAATTAGGTAATGTGAAATGTTATCATAATCATTTTAGGGCCAAGAACATTGTAATGATAATTGATTATTGATACATTTAGGATAAAGGGGTGACAACATAATGTAATGGTTATTACTTTCATACTATATTTTCGCACTATATAGATCATATTATTTATGAAAATAACAAGCATGATAAATGAAGGCTATGTAAACGATGTCAGATGCAAACCCGTGCCCATAATGCAAGACCCCCACCCCCCCCCCTCCCCCCCCACACACACACACACACACACACACACACACACACACACACACACACACACACACACACACACACACACACACACACACACACACATACACACACACACACACACACACACACACACACACACACACACACACACACACACACCACTAGAAAACACCTGCTTGGATCGCAAGTTCGGTTGCCTTTAAGTCAATGAGCGAAAATTCTAGAAGCTATTTGTTTCATTGATAAGACTATAAGATAAATTTCATATCAAGGTGTATTTACGCAAGTTTGTTTAGATTAATAACGTTCATGACCATGGCCACAGTGCCAATTTGTACAATGTGGTGGTCTTCGTACCGCATTAATCATGAGTGATTATTATTACAGTTATTATTTGCGGATTTCCGCGTATGGCATATATAGCGATTTATAGATGTCAATTATTCCTTCCCGTTATCCATCATTTAACATTGTGAACAGTATTCGATATCATGCTTAAATGGATAGTTGAGTTGTGGTATATAGGGCGCTACACATAATACTTTTTTGTGAGATATCGAAAACTGAGTGTAATACTTGAAAGAGCATAATATTATAATGACAGAATAAACTTTATTTGATCAAAATCGGTTGAGAAACGCCCAAAATAATCGTAACGATTTCTAATAAACGTGGGGCCCCATAAACATTACAAATATTAGATAATTTTGAACCAACCGTTAAAACAAAATAAATGCTTCCTGCTTTCCAAAAACTCTCAAAAGAAGATTTGTAATAGTTGTTGATTATCACTCTAGCTGAACACTATTTTATGAACCATCACATGCACAATATTTTATTTAAAATGGTTGAAACCAATGAGTTTTTGAGGAGCGCCCTCTTGAGTTAGAACAGCTCTTCTCAAATGATAACTGGCTTTTTTCTTTGTGTTTTGTAATTTTGTATACATTTCGAGCATGGTGGGGTTATAAATATTAGTTTGTAATGTTACTGTGCAGGTTTTGGTTACTAAAGTTCAGCCTTACCAAAACTGTACTATACCCCTTTAACATCATTTTAATTGAAAATATTACCATCTTTGCATTTCATTGTATACTCATAAACGCTATGATCCACTTTCAATGATTAGTTGTATTTTCACTATTACTATCACCCACTTTACTACATCACAACCCCCGTGTCTATTATCACCCCTATCGTCATCATCACTGAACCATCCCTTACAATTATTAATGTATATTCATAACCACCACCATATTCAGCACGTTGCAACATACATCTCTACCATCACCATCATCGTTATCCTCATCGTAAGTATTCTCATTATAAGTATCATCATCATCATCATTCATCATCATTCATCATCATTCATCATCATCATTCATCATCATCCACACTATCATCACCATCATCATCATAAGCAGCATCAGCACCACAGGACAATGATATTGATCATCCTAAACAATACTCTTATTAAACGATTATCATATCCATATTTATAATCATCTTCTATATTAAATTACTCTGGTGGTATATTATTGCATATAAGCGAAGAACATTTTACACACCTCTTTATCCACAATATGTCCTTTTGTTTGCTCAACTTTGTATACATGGAATTTCGTCTCTTCCAAATAGTCAGTCAGTCCATTGTAAAATCAAACAATTGTCTAAGTAACACACCAAATCTTGCGCATCTTTCAACAAATATATATATACATTGTTTGGTAAAATGTATATACAAAAAACATTTCACAATCACCAATTTACTTGTATCAAGTATAATTTATGATGATGATAATGGTAGATGTATATATTGTGATGTATGGTGTTGATTAGGAAGATTAAACAAATGATGTATATTTGCCAGCATTGCCATATGATCATTATTTCAAAATCCCAATCATAGTTAGTGTCATTTAACATCATTAGTTATCACTTTCATCATCATCATTATTATCATGACCATCTGTATCATCACGGATTCATCATCATTCAACTAAAATCTCATTGTTTTACTTGATCATGTTGATGTTCATCACATGATAACATGCACTATCACCTGAAATAATTTTGTATTAAAACATATGAACATTAATCCGTTGCAAGATTAAACATAGTTAAGACAGAGGAATATATTTTAGACTATATAATCAATTTATTATTTCATTTTATAATCGTATTGCTGATAATGTTCAACATAGTGTGGCACATATTAGTATTACAACATATGAAGTGCTAACATTTCGAATGTATAACAGCGTAATTTTATCATCATATCCAGTAACACAGTTAAATTTTTACCAAAGAAAAAAGAAGTTCGGCATGTGTCTGCATTTGTTACTAAAATTTGATCTTATTTAAAGCATCATGTCATTCTAACGATTTGTTTCGCCAATATATATTTATTATTAGTTTTATTTAAATGGATTATTCATTACAATTTGTTACAAAGTGTATATTAAAAACAAAAAAATGGTGTAAATTTTATTTTGAATTCCATTTGCATTGCACAACTTATATTATATATAAAGCTACAGAAAAACAACTCGGGTAATGACGTGTCGTAACATGGAAGATTAAATCATTGGACATGATGAAAGGGCCATCAATTTCTTTGACGGCACCACACATTTCGACTCGGGTCAAGTGCGGGTGCCGTCTCGTGATCATGACCTAGCTGACCAAGCCTCTGGATAAAGGCTACAAACGGCAGGAAGTTCGCACTTGAGTCTGACCCTATGCTTTTGTTTTCATGGTGAACCACTTGAGCGCTTTTCACTGCACGCTTTTGAGTGGGGAAGTTACATTACCTATTGTAATCGTTTGACAAACACGCGAGCGCACAATGCCAAGCCCCTTGGATAAGGCTGTGGTTATAATCTGCTTTGTTTAAGAGGTTGATATGCTCGCGACCCTCGTATTATGCTACTATGATCATTATACCCAAGTCAAATCTGCTAATAATTACAGGATCAGGGGCGCGTTTTATGTAAGGGTCTCATCTAAGAGCGTCCTAACTGTCACGTGACTACGACTGCATTACATACGACAGTCGTCCTGCAAGAAAGGCTCCTAAGTCTAGGAATTGTACGGACTTTCGATACCACTGGTCACTTTCGTAACCTTTGCCATGAACCTATTATAAAATCTGTAAAATAAGTATCAGCATATGACCCTATTGATGGTTTATTTGTGCGTTGGAATTAAAAACTACATGAAACAATAACATCAGCAACATATTACGATGTTCAGTTCGTATGGACAGCAAACGGGCAGCTGAAACCGAACACAAAAGAAACATGAAATATTTTTGTTCGGAAAAGATCTGCTTACACATATATATTTGCCTCAATAGAAGACATTTTACCTAAACATACAGCAGCGATATTGATAATATACTTTGTCTTTTAAAAATAATATGCTAGAGTCATATAGCTATGATTGCTCCCCCTAGCCATCAATTTTTTAATACAAACCCTTAAACAAAAGAGGGGGAACATAATACTCCTTTATTATTGATAATCAATGAATGGAAATACATAGGTCCCTACCTGGCCCATGCCGTCTAAGTATTTTATTTAATTGTTTGTATTGCTATATACTCCAATAAAATACATATATTGGTAAATATTTCCTTGACATAGTTTGTAAAGCAATGCAACGGCTGGGGCCAGAAGGCCACCAATTCTAAGATGTTAATTGATAATCAATAAACTGAAATACATAGGTCCCTACCTGGCCTCAGACGTCTAAGTATTTTATTTTATTTTTTGAATTGCCTTATACTCCAGTAAAATACATCTATTGGTATATATTTTCTTGACATCGTTTTTAAAGCAATGAAACGGCTGGGGCCAGGAGGCCACCAATTCTAAGATGTCAAGTGATAATCAATAAACTGAAATACATAGGTCCCTACCTGGCCTCAGACGTCTAAGTATTTTATTTTATTTTTTGAATTGCCTTATACTCCAATAAAATACATATATTGGTATATATTTCCTTGTCATCGGTTTTAAAGCAATGGAACGGCTGGGGCCAGGAGGCCACCACTTCTCAGATTTCAATTGATAATCAATGAGTCGAAATCCATAGGTCCCTACCTGGCCCCTGCCGTCTAAGTATTTTATTTAATTTGTGGTATTGCTATATACTCCAATAAAATACATATATTGGTAATTTCCTTGACATCGTTTGTAAAGCAATGAAACGGCTGGGGCCAGAAGGCCACCACTTCTAAGATGTCAATTGATAATCAATAAACTGAAATACATAGGTCCTGCCTCAGACGTCAAAGTATTTAATTTAATTTTTTGTATTGCTATATACTCCAATAAAATACATCTATTGGAAAATATTTCCTTGACATCGGTTTTAAAGCAATGAAACGGCTGGGGCCAGGAGGCCACCACTTCTCAGATGTCAATTGATAATCAATAAAATGAAATACATACGCCCCTACCTGGCCTCAGCCGTCTAAGTATTTAATTTATTTTTTTGTATTGCTATATACTCCAATAAAATACATATATTGGTAAATATTTCCTTGACATCGTTTGTAAAGCAATGAAACGGTTGGGGCCAGGAGGCCACCACTTCTCAGATGTCAATTAATAATCAATAAATCGAAATCCATAGGTCCCTACTTGGCCCCCGCCGTCTAAGTATTTAATTTATATTTTTGTATTGCTATATACTCCAATAAAATACATATATTGGTAAATATTTCTTTGACATCGTTTGTAAAGCAATGAAACGGCTAGGGCCGGAAGGCCACCACTTCTCAGATGTCAATTGATAATCAATAAATGGAAATACATAGGTCCCTACTTGGCCTCAGCCGTCTAAGTATTTAATTAATTTTTTTGTATTGCTATATACTCCAATAAAATACATATATTGGTAAATATTTCCTTGACATCGTTTGTAAAGCAATGAAACGGTTGGGGCCAGGAGGCCACCACTTCTCAGATGTCAATTAATAATCAATAAATCGAAATCCATAGGTCCCTACTTGGCCCCCGCCGTCTAAGTATTTAATTTATATTTTTGTATTGCTATATACTCCAATAAAATACATATATTGGTAAATATTTCTTTGACATCGTTTGTAAAGCAATGAAACGGCTAGGGCCGGAAGGCCACCACTTCTCAGATGTCAATTAATAATCAATAAATCGAAATCCATAGGTCCCTACTTGGCCCCCGCCGTCTAAGTATTTAATTTATATTTTTGTATTGCTATATACTCCAATAAAATACATATATTGGTAAATATTTCTTTGACATCGTTTGTAAAGCAATGAAACGGCTAGGGCCGGAAGGCCACCACTTCTCAGATGTCAATTGATAATCAATAAATGGAAATACATAGGTCCCTACTTGGCCTCAGCCGTCTAAGTATTTAATTAATTTTTTTGTATTGCTATATACTCCAATGAAATACATCTATTGCAATATATTTCCTTGTCCTCGGTTTTAAAGCAATGAAACGGCTGGGGCCAGGAGGCCACCACTTCTCAGATGTCAATTTATAATCAATAAAATTAAATACATAGGTCCTGCCTCAGACGTCAGAGTATTTTATTTAATTTTTTGTATTGCTATATACTCCAATAAAATACATCTATTGGTATATATTTCCTTGACATCGATTTTAAAGCAATGGAACGGTTGGGGCCAGGAGGCCACCACTTCTCAGATGTCAATTAATAATCAATAAATCGAAATCCATAGGTCTCTACTTGGCCCCCGTCGTCTAAGTATTTTATTTAATTTTTTTGTATTGCCATACATTCCAATAAAATACATTTATTGGTATTGACATCGGTTTTTAAGGAGGTAATATATACTGTTTTATATTCCATTTCCAGACCCCCCCCCCGCCCTCCCTTGGCTCCACCTAGCCATCCATAAAACATTGTTATGCCACCCCCTTCCCCCCTCTCAACACTAGTCCCATAATCTGTTCATATTTAATAAAACAAAACCTAAAACCACGGAGGTAATATATACTGCTTTATATTCCCTTATCCAGACCTACCCCCCCCTACCCTTGGCTCCCCCTAACCATCCATGAAACCTTGTTATGCCCTACCCCTTCCCCCCTCTCGCGATAGTCCCATAATCTGTTCATATTTAATTTAAAAAAACCTAAATCCAAGGAGGTAATATATACTGCTTTATATTCCCTTATCCTGACCTACCCCCCCCCCCCCCTTGGCTCCCCCTAACCATCCATGAAACCTTGTTATGCCCCCCCCTTCCCCCCTCTCAACACTAGTCCCATAATCTGCTCATATTTAATAAAACAAAACCTAAAACCAAGGAGGTAATATATACTGCTTTATATTCCCTTATCCAGACCTACCCCCCCCCCTACCCTTGGCTCCCCCTAACCATCTATGGAACCTTGTTATGCCCCCCCCCCCCCTTCCCCCCTCTCGACACTAGTCCCATAATCTGTTCATATTTAATTTTAAAAAAACTAAATCCAAGGAGGTAATATATACTGCTTTATATTCCCTTATCCAGACCTACCCCCCCCCCTTGGCTCCCCCTAACCTAACCATCCATGAAACCTTGTTATGCCCCCCCCCCCCTTCCCCCCCCCCCTCTCGCGATAGTCCCATAATCTTCATATTTAATAAAACAAAACCTAAAACCACGGAGGTAATATATACTGCTTTATATTCCCTTATCCAGACCTACCCCCCCCCCCCCCCCTTGGCTCCCCTAACCATCTATGAAACCTTGTTATGCCCCCCCCTTCCCCCCTCTCGACACTAGTCCCATAATCTGTTCATATTTAATAATAAACCTAAAACCAAGGAGGTAATATATACTGCTTTATATTCCCTTATCCTGACCTACCCCCCCCCCCCTTGGCTCCCCCTAACCATCCATGAAACCTTGTTATGCCCTGCCCCTTCCCCCATCTCGACACTAGTCCCATAATCTGTTCATATTTAATTTAAAAAACCTAAAACCAAGGAGGTAATATATACTGCTTTATATTCCCTTATCCAGACTTACCCCCCCCCCTACCCTTGGCTCCCCCTAACCATCTATGAAACCTTGTTATGCCCCCCCCCCCCTTCCCCCCTCTCGACACTAGTCCCATAATCTGTTCATATTTAATAAAAAACCTAAAACCAAGGAGGTAATATATACTGCTTTATATTCCCTTATCCAGACTTACCCCCCCCCCCCCTTGGCTCCCCCTAACCATCCATGAAACCTTGTTATGCCCTACCCCTTCCCCCTCTCGACACTAGTCCCATAATCTGTTCATATTTAATTTAAAAAAACCTAAAACCAAGGAGGTAATATATACTGCTTTATATTCCCTTATCCAGACCTACCCCCCCCCCCCTTGGCTCCCCCTAACCTAACCATCCATGAAACCTTGTTATGCCCCCCCCCCCCCCCCCTTCCCCCCCCCCCCCCTCTCGCGATAGTCCCATAATCTTCATATTTAATAAAACAAAACCTAAAACCACGGAGGTAATATATACTGCTTTATATTCCCTTATCCAGACCTACCCCCCCCCCCCCCCCTTGGCTCCCCTAACCATCTATGAAACCTTGTTATGCCCCCCCCCTTCCCCCCTCTCGACACTAGTCCCATAATCTGTTCATATTTAATAATAAACCTAAAACCAAGGAGGTAATATATACTGCTTTATATTCCCTTATCCTGACCTACCCCCCCCCCCCCCCCCTTGGCTCCCCCTAACCATCCATGAAACCTTGTTATGCCCTGCCCCTTCCCCCATCTCGACACTAGTCCCATAATCTGTTCATATTTAATTTAAAAAACCTAAAACCAAGGAGGTAATATATACTGCTTTATATTCCCTTATCCAGACTTACCCCCCCCCTACCCTTGGCTCCCCCTAACCATCTATGAAACCTTGTTATGCCCCCCCCCCTTCCCCCCTCTCGACACTAGTCCCATAATCTGTTCATATTTAATAAAAAACCTAAAACCAAGGAGGTAATATATACTGCTTTATATTCCCTTATCCAGACTTACCCCCCCCCCCCCCTTGGCTCCCCCTAACCATCCATGAAACCTTGTTATGCCCTACCCCTTCCCCCTCTCGACACTAGTCCCATAATCTGTTCATATTTAATTAAAAAAAACCTAAAACCAAGGAGGTAATATATACTGCTTTATATTCCCTTATCCTGACCTACCCCCCCCCCCCTTGGCTCCCCCTAACCATCCATGAAACCTTGTTATGCCCCCCCCTTTCCCCCTCTTGACACTAGTCCCATAATCTGTTCATATTTAATAAAAAACCTAAAACCAAGGAGGTAATATATACTGCTTTATATTCCCTTATCCAGACCTACCCCCCCCCCCCCCCTTGGCTCCCCCTAACCATCTATGAAACCTTGTTATGCCACCCCCTTCCCCCCTCTCAACACTAGTCCCATAATCTGTTCATATTTAATAAAACAAAACCTAAAACCACGGAGGTAATATATACTGCTTTATATTCCCTTATCCAGACCTACCCCCCCCCCCCTACCCTTGGCTCCCCCTAACCATCCATGAAACCTTGTTATGCCCTACCCCTTCCCCCCTCTCGCGATAGTCCCATAATCTGTTCATATTTAATTTAAAAAAACCTAAATCCAAGGAGGTAATATATACTGCTTTATATTCCCTTATCCTGACCTACCCCCCCCCTTGGCTCCCCCTAACCATCCATGAAACCTTGTTATGCCCCCCCCCCCTCTTCCCCCCCTCTCGACACTAGTCCCATAATCTGTTCATATTTAATAAAACAAAACCTAAAACCACGGAGGTAATATATACTGCTTTATATTCCCTTATCCAGACCTACCCCCCCCCTGGCTCCCCCTAACCATCTATGAAACCTTGTTATGCCCCCCCCCCTTCCCCCCTCTCAACACTAGTCCCATAATCTGCTCATATTTAATAAAACAAAACCTAAAACCACAGAGGTAATATATACTGCTTTATATTCCCTTATCCAGACCTACCCCCCCCCCCCCTACCCTTGGCTCCCCTAACCATCCATGAAACCTTGTTATGCCCTACCCCTTCCCCCCTCTCGCGATAGTCCCATAATCTGTTCATATTTAATTTAAAAAAACCTAAATCCAAGGAGGTAATATATACTGCTTTATATTCCCTTATCCAGACCTACCCCCCCCCCTTGGCTCCCCCTAACCATCCATGAAACCTTGTTATGCCCCCCCCCCCCCCCTCTTCCCCCCTCTCGACACTAGTCCCATAATCTGTTCATATTTAATAAAAACAAAACCTAAAACCACGGAGGTAATATATACTGCTTTATATTCCCTTATCCAGACCTACCCCCCCCCCCCCCCTGGCTCCCCCTAACCATCTATGAAACCTTGTTATGCCCCCCCCCCCCTTCCCCCCTCTCGACACTAGTCCCATAATCTGTTCATATTTAATAAAAAACCTAAAACCAAGGAGGTAATATATACTGCTTTATATTCCCTTATCCAGACCTACCCCCCCCCCCCTTGGCTCCCCCTAACCATCCATGAAACCTTGTTATGCCCTACCCCTTCCCCCCTCTCGCGATAGTCCCATAATCTGTTCATATTTAATTAAAAAAAACCTAAATCCAAGGAGGTAATATATACTGCTTTATATTCCCTTATCCTGACCTACCCCCCCCCCCCCCCCTTGGCTCCCCCTAACCATCCATGAAACCTTGTTATGCCCCCCCCCTCTTCCCCCCCTCTCGACACTAGTCCCATAATCTGTTCATATTTAATAAAACAAAACCTAAAACCACGGAGGTAATATATACTGCTTTATATTCCCTTATCCAGACCTACCCCACCCCCCCCCCCCCCTGGCTCCCCCTAACCATCTATGAAACCTTGTTATGCCCCCCCCCCCTTCCCCCCTCTCAACACTAGTCCCATAATCTGCTCATATTTAATAAAACAAAACCTAAAACCACAGAGGTAATATATACTGCTTTATATTCCCTTATCCAGACCTACCCCCCCCCCTACCCTTGGCTCCCCCTAACCATCCATGAAACCTTGTTATGCCCTACCCCTTCCCCCCTCTCGCGATAGTCCCATAATCTGTTCATATTTAATTTAAAAAAACCTAAATCCAAGGAGGTAATATATACTGCTTTATATTCCCTTATCCAGACCTACCCCCCCCCCTTGGCTCCCCCTAACCATCCATGAAACCTTGTTATGCCCCCCCCCCCCCCTCTTCCCCCCTCTCGACACTAGTCCCATAATCTGTTCATATTTAATAAAAACAAAACCTAAAACCACGGAGGTAATATATACTGCTTTATATTCCCTTATCCAGACCTACCCCCCCCCCTGGCTCCCCCTAACCATCTATGAAACCTTGTTATGCCCCCCCCCTTCCCCCTCTCGACACTAGTCCCATAATCTGTTCATATTTAATAAAAAACCTAAAACCAAGGAGGTAATATATACTGCTTTATATTCCCTTATCCAGACCTACCCCCCCCCCCCTTGGCTCCCCCTAACCATCCATGAAACCTTGTTATGCCCTACCCCTTCCCCCCTCTCGACACTAGTCCCATAATCTGTTCATATTTAATTTAAAAAAACCTAAGGCACCAAGGAGGTAATATATACTGCTTTATATTCCCTTATCCTGACCTACCCCCCCCCCCCCTTGGCTCCCCCTAACCATCCATGAAACCTTGTTATGCCCTACCTCTTCCCCCCTCTCGACACTAGTCCCATAATCTGTTCATATTTAATGCTCTCATATGAGGTAATTTACCTTTAAGTACCCGAAATACTCCACACCGAAGTACGATTTACAAATCCTATTCAAAACTGGTGAGGGAGTAAAAAATTACACCCCCCTCCCCCCCCCCTCCCCCCACCCCTCCCCCGGCCGATTCTTGGTCAAATATGCCTCATCCCGTATAGAGTCGCTATCAGATCCCACCAATCACCATGATCACTTTAGCATTGTACTATGCCTCATCCCGTAGCTATTCCTATACACTTAAGATCACTACAGTATATGCACCATCTTCAAGACGGCAATCACACTACCGGTCACGTTTCGATGAATCCTTGAAAACTACCGTCAACTTCAAATTTTACGGCTACGCGTTTTACGGCCTGCTTCAAGACGGTAAAATTATGGGGCAGCATAGCATAGTTAGGCATCACCAAATGAAAATTAAAATTGCACGCAAATAATGCAAATGATATTCAATGGGTTGGGACTTACCTAATGTAAATCATTATGCCCTTTGAAATAAAAAAAAATACTGATATTTGGCCAAAATATGGTACTTAAACCATTTGTTGTGTCACCATTTTCGCCATTCGTTTTATAGCGCACTGTGCTGCGAGCTTACACCTTTCGCGTGCGCGCCCCACCGCTGTCGCTCGCAATTTTAAAACCTGATCGCGCGGCATGCAGCACACGCGGCGGCGTATCGCAGCGGCGAACGAGGGCTAAAATCACCAAATCATGGCCCCACAACCCCCGGTTTGTGCGATAAAATGAATATGTGAGACTGCTTGAGGCGAAAAAAACTTCCGAGAATATATCGTGAAAGCATCTGAATTTTCCAAAAATACAATTTTCCAAATTGCGAAATACTTCCGATTGCTCTAAAATTCGAGATTTCAGTTCACTGCGAAAATGCGGCAAAAAATGACTTACCGATGTCGAAATTGATCGAGTTTCTGGATTCAAAACACGAACCGGATCTATGATTCTTTAAGTAAAACCCCTGTTATCATTAAAAAAGAGCCGTTGCAACTAGTGCTGAGTCCAAACGGATAGCCATTCGGTATCCGACCGTGAAGGTCAGATACCGAATTCAAATTCTCGGATACGAGTACCGTAGTGGCCAGGGAACTCGGCCAGTCACACACAGCACAGTGCGCCATTGACTTTGTACACGCGCCGCTTTGCCGTTGAGCGATAATTTTCAATCGAGCAAGACACCGCGATATTGCGGTCCAATTGATGTAAGTTTCTATCGAAATGAACTACCGAGCGTAGATCTACACAAGCGAGAATCAAGATTCTAAAAATTGAAATCTCAAATTATCGTGAACAAAATAAAAAATAATGAATTTTGGATTATAAGACTGCCTTTCAAGCGATTTTCTGGATAACCAGTCCTGAGGAATACAGAACAGCAAGATTTTTTATGAGCAATATGCAGATAAATCGTTTGATATAAGTTTCGAGTCACACGTTCAGTGCATTCTCGGCAAATCTAATTTCAAAGTCAGCCCTGTCCCTTTTTTGGCCAGGTTCTCCCCCCGGCCGAGTTCTCTGGCCACTATGGTATACAAAAAAAAAAAGAAGAAAAAAAAATCGTTAAATGCTTCAACCATGGTTGAAGTATCAAAAATCAAAGCTCCATGTTTGTTTGTTTTTTACATTTCGGATAAATTCGATATTTAAATTTTTTTTGGATTTTAAAAATATTTTTAAAACATTTATTTATTTATTTATTTTTATTTTAACATTTCGGATATATCTGATATCCGTCCGTTTTTACTCGGCTCATATCCGGATACCAATATATCCAGTTTGACTCAGCACTAGTTACAACTCAAGAGGGCGCTCTCTAAAAAAACTCAATTGGTTTTATGAGAGTCGTATACAGCCTAGCTTTCGACTGTATACGACTCTCATTTTACCACATTGGCGATTTTTTAGTAGACGAGCAGTTTTCAGCAGTATTTTCCATATTCAATTGGTTTTAGCCATTTTTCATACAAAATTGTGCATTTGATATTTAAGGTAATTTCATCAAGTAGGTTTTCAGGCATGATTTAAAGGTATTGATTGTTTGAGATTGACGGAGATCTTGGGGAAGCTGATTCCATAGATGTGGTGCAGCAACCCGCAATGATCTGTCCCCCCACGACCTCCTAGATCTTCCTTCCAAGAGCTGGACTGTAGAGGTGGATCGAAGTCTTGTTCGGCCTGGCACGCGCACTTGAAGAAGTTCGGAGATGTAGAGAGGGGCCTGGTTATGCATGGATTTGTAACAACTTTTTAAAAACAACTTTTTAAAAACCTATTTAGATTTTTTTCAAAGTAGTCTATAAGCATTTTAAAAATTTTTCTAAAAAGTCAAAATGTCCCCTGGCAGAGAACTTTTTAATAAAAATATGTTTATGGATATTTCAGCCGTTTCTGAACCGATTTTGATAAAATAAAGTTTATTCTGTCATTAAAATTGTATGTTCTTTCAAATTTGACAGTAAATCATATTTTGTGAAGTGCCCTCTTTACCAAAACTCAACTATCCCTTTAACTAGACACATGCAAATATATGTTTTTTTGTTCAATCTTTTGCTTGGTAAATATATTGTTTCTCTCTTTTTAACCTTAACTTCACACTTTTATCTAGAGCTGTCAGATTGAAGCGAAACATATGATAATGTTAACTTTATAATGTTCATTTTTGTATGCAGACTTTTCTTTTCACTATTTAAACACTGTATTGCTCTTAGTAATGGCTCGCCCCACATTTGGCAGTTATATTTGCCATGTGGAAATGAATGGAGCAATATTTGGCGCTAGTGGAGAAGGAATTGGATATTATACAAATATACAATGACACTCGAGGATCTAGCTAAAACTATTCGCATCGAAGGAACATCAAATAGTACTGTTCTCCCGAGGGCCATCGGCCCGAGGGAGAATGGTACTATTGTTGTTCCTGAGTGCGAATAGTTTAAGCTTGTTCCGAGAATGAGTCATTGTATATTTGTTTTATATCCCTTCGACCTGTATTGTTCAAATAAAATTAAAGTATAATATAAAGAAAAACAAACCATTGATACTATTGATATAAAGGAAAACAAACCATTGAACATGGCACCATCACTTACTGTGTTCTGTTTGTAACACTGGCCCCCTTTGCGTAATATTCCTAACGCAGAGCGCGTATTGCGCTACCTTTCCATTCATGAGTACGCGCATTAACAACTATTGCGCACCCAAATGCCAAACACGCGCAGCAATGTGAATAATTAACATGTATGATTGAATGGGGAAATAAATTACACATACACACACACGGTGTGCATGTGCCATAGTGCAGTGACCGCTGCAATTTAATTGTCGAATGACGAATTACTGTCACGGCCACTGAAGATCAACGATGCAAATTGTGCCCCATTTTCGGAAGTTATGCATTCGAATACCGCCATGTTATACATGAAATGCATCTCTAGAATATTCTTTGGAACTTATTGATATTCACGGTAACAATATTCTGTATTTTTTGTTTAATTACTCTTTAGAAAAGCTGGTCGAGCATCTATCGCAAGCTAAAACAAGACATCCGCTCGCTGAGAGGTTGTTATAACACGCATCTCTACACCTGAGCGGGCAAAAAAATCTATGATCTTGCTTTGTTTGTTTTGTTTTTATTTATTTTGTTTGGGGGGAGGGGGGACATAGTACCTTTTTCCGGGGAAAAAGGTGAACTATGCGTGACGTCACAATACAAAGGGTACTATTCACCGGTACTATTCACCGGGAAACGTCTTTTCTAGTCAAAACTATTCTTTTTCTTGTTGTGTACACTCCTAATGCAACAATCTTACGAGAAGGGATATAATACATGGTCTACACTGTCCATGGCCCAAACATTTTCAGGAAAGCATCCAATAGTTATGCTTCAGCATTTCGATTCTGATGACCCTCTCACAGTATCTGTTCAATACTGCCTACTGCAACAGCTGCACAAACAGCGGCATAAATAAAATACATATTGTTCATATTTATATTTTAATTTATGTTAGTGAGTCGAACTTGTTTCATCAATGTCACTCTTACGTTGTTCTTTTTGTAGTGAAACAATTAAGAATACACCATCATACCCTCTTTTTAACCGTGCCATGTTCTTCAATACAGGTGCTCTCCTTGTACAGGATACTTCACAGGACGGCTCAGAAAACCTTTGAAGGAGACCTGAGAGCAATTGTAGGTATGTTTCAGACTTAAAGATACAGTCAGACCTGTGTGTAGCGCATGGGCGTAAATCTGTCATTGATACCCATTCATCAGGGGGGATGATCTATTCATTCATCCCCCCTGATGAATAGGTATTACGTAAGTATTTACGCCCGTGGTGTAGTGACCACCGTTATTAACCTGTTCACTTTCGAGTTTCTGAAATCCCCATAGACTTTATACACAACCCACCCGGTTCCTGTAGTCAAGGGGTTAAGGGAAACAAGAAAAGTAGCAACTGGGCAATTCCAAGCAAACGCCGTGACGGTCAGAGGGTGTTTCTCACAATGAAAGTCCAAATAACTCATCAAATCTGAATATCTAGAACCAACTTTTGATATGTATCTGTAACCACTATCCTACCAATAATTTACAATAGGCAAGAAAACCAAAATTCCCAATAAATTATTAATTATGAATATCAATATCTGCCGTAACGCCGTGACGGCAAAAAGACATGGGTTTCTTACATGCTAAGAAACTAAGTAAACTCTGTGAACTACAAGAACATTTTGCACTTTTGTCACATTGATTCTTTGTACTAGACATCAAGCTAGAACATCCAAATAAAAATGTTGAAAAAATCCAATGCTCATAGTAAATATGATATCATAAATGTATCTATGCACTGTAACGCCGTGACTGTAACGCCGTGACCTTTGAATTGTACATGTTATATATATGGGAGATATTGAAGAGATGAATAATATGATATAATTTTAATGTAGTGATCCAGAATCAATAAAGAACTAGATGAATGGGTGATATAACCAAGATGCTATTAAATGATCATCCGCATGACACAAATTTGCAGCACAGTGCCCTCTATTGATCAAAAAATCTTTTAGGACATAATTGAAATTCTTATCTATTTCAGAAGTTAGTTAATGGAACCATCAAATATTAATACCAACATACATACTTAAATGTAACAATGAAATATGAGACCTTTGACATCTGACCTTTGACCTTGTTTCTCAAAATAACATACAAATGTTTAATTTTTGGTCTGCACAGTGCATATTTGCAAGTGATTTGTTTCATGTAACATGATTTCAGAGTTAGTAAATGTTTGTTTTTGAATTGGTAATTATCCGAGTGACCTTTGACCTGTGCCCCAAACAGTTTCAGAAAATTGTCTTTTACCTACAGTACTCTTTCTAACATTGATTCTGGAACTTAATTGTGAGAACAAAAAACAACAACAATATTTTGACCTGTTGACCTATGACCTCCCATGACCCCATTCCCTAATCAGGTCATATACTTCACTGGACGCATACCAGTATTATTATCATGTTATCCTTCAAGGATTCTCAAACTATCTTGATAATAATATAATTTTTGCATATTTGTTAGCTATGTTACCTTTGACCTTTGACCTCATGGACCAAAATCATATCCAATAATCCGTACCTCTAAATACATGGATTGTACAAAGTTTGAACGAAATCCATCCAACGATTCTTGAGATATTGCAAAAAAAAGAACACTGATGTACAGATGCACATACAGACAGACGGACATACAACCCATACACATACATGACTCAGGTAACTTTGAGATGGAAACATTATCAACTGACCCTATTCATATAATTATAGCATGAGCAATGCCCAAGCATACCTACAAAAAAAATCTTACACTATTTGATTATGTCTACTGTGTTATGTCAATGGGAATCCAGTAGGTAGCGTCACGGCGTTACACAAAACGTAACGCCGTGACCAAATTGATATTGATTATATTAATAAGTGGTAAAAGATAATGCTGCTATTCAGCATGCATATTATAGCCCTATGGGCTAATACAGAGAAAACAAAAAATTATTTCATTCCCATTCATATTTTTCCAGAAATATTAAAAATATCTGTTTTTAGTGTAACGCCGTGACATATTAATGATTGTAAATGAGACAGTCACTGAAGCGGAACGAAGAGCGAAAATGACGAAATTGATATTTATCTGAAAAATTGTAGCAATGATCCTATCAACACTGAAATAAAATTTTATGAAAACTCCTTTTCGCAGTTCTTTTATGCTTAATATTTAATTGAATGTTTTGTGAAAATAACTGAAAATTAATTTATGCTATATATTAACAATAAAATAATAGTTTACAATTTTTTTTTTTTTAAACAAAATACATTTTTGGAAAGTTCAATCTTTTAGCTTTCATTTGATACCAAATTTGTTATGGTACAACGAATTTGAAAAATCAGTGGTTATGTCAATGTTTGCTTGGAATTGCCCAACTGTAGACACTAGACAGGTCACATAATCTGAATAGTTTCCTCTAGCGTGAAGAGAATCTAGAGAGTGACTGAGCGAGATGTGATCAAACGAAACTCAGAAATGTAAAAATAAATCATAATGGAAATGTAAATAAGTCGTTACTCTAACTAGTAAGATGCTTTTGGGGGGATTTGATGTCCAGAGTTGTTCTCATATCTTTTGTGTCTTTGGAGCTGTTGATTTTGTATTAGGCTATTAAAAAGGCCTTCTTCAGAGCTATGTTATAAATGATGTTTTTTGTTTAATTTCTCTACCCAGCTGCCAGGCAGAGAATAAGAGAGGAATTTAAGAACAGCAAAGATGTGACAGATTCAGAGGCTCTGCAAAAGGTGAGCAGTTCTAATCTAGATTAGCACTGGATCTTTGGCCCAGCCCGGGACCACCCAAAATTTGCTTTAGGCCACCAAACATCTCTCAATGCTTGATTTCATTTACCCCCGGGGGGGGTACTCAGATTATAGTAGGACGGGGGTGTGCGGCTGAGACCTCCAAACCCATACCCACATCTAAGGGTCCTTTTGCGAAAAGGGGACCCATGTCTAAGGATTTTTTTTCGCCTGCGGCGCATGTTTTGGGCGTATTTCCCGCTGCGGGGCATGTGTTTTCGCGTATTTCCCGCAAATTTTGTGGTTTTAAGTTAGCGAGCGTAGCGAGCTTGAAAATTTTTGCTATTTCACATCGGCAAACCCCAAAATCCCGTATAAAAAAGGGGAAATTTGAAAAAGGGGACCCATGTCTAAGGATTTTTTTGATGAAAAGGGGACCCATGTCTAAGGACCTTTCTTGAAAAAGTCACCCTTCCGAGCGGCACATCCCCGTATACCCAATATACGTGAGTACCCCCCCCGGGCATTTACCCTAATGGGAGACAAAATATGACAGACTTGTTAATGTTTCTTTATTTCTGAGGGCCACCAAATTCAGGTTTTGGGCCACTAAATTGCTGGGCAACAAGGGAATGAAGTTAGTTTCAATAATTTATGTTTTAATGATGATTTTGATTCAAAAGCTCAGATGTTATAACGAGGTACATGTACCTGATATAGCAGGGTAATTTCACTGGTCCAGGTTCTATGTATTTTATTATTTTTAAGCCTTGATAATATAATAATAATAATAGCGCAGGGTTTCTAAGCGCAAATTATTATTATTACCTATAGATGGTCATCAGGTACAGTTCAAAGCTAAACAATGCTATTGCATACATTCTCATCTCCCTGGGGAGCATACTAGCCATATGCTGCCAATGGTGAGATGGTAATTGACACCTGACCATGGTATCCATTTTACACATGGGTAGAGAGCAGCAATAGTTGATTAATTGTCTTCCTAAAGGACAAACAGAGTGGGCTGGGTTAGAACTCGGGATCTCACGATCGGAAAGTGCACGCTCTACCAATCTTGCCACACAAAAGTCCACATAATGGGCCCAAGGTTCTTGTTATAACGAGGTTTTACTGTATTTGCAGAATAATTGTAGCTGGTCAATAGAGTTGTCACTTATTTCATGTTTTATGCATCTCTTCTGTTACTAGTTGTTCAAAACTGGTCAGGATGTGAAGCTTCTCCTCAAGACATCCGTTGCACAAGGTGTCAAAAAAGATGAGGGGCCAGAGGGGGTGTATTGTAAGTATCATACTAAAAACGTTTTTCAAGGGCAGATTGAATTAATATTTGAAGTAGGAAGGATCATGTTATTGGGAGTCATTGAGAGTGAGAAGGGCATTAACTAAAGGGATCTAGTAACGTTGTTGGCATGTGCAGAAAGTGATGAAAGGTTGGTGTATAATGTGTAGTTTTGTGATATGATGTCCTACATGAGTATTGTGTGAACATTTAACACGTTAAATGGATGTTATATGGCCGAGTAATGAACGAAAAATGCAAAGTGATATTTGCTACCTCATTGCACTGACTTTGTACACAGTTAGACTATCCAGTGGATAGTTAAACATCCAAATACTTCAATCATAAATATCTTTCTAACAAAAGGGGGAAAAAAAACCTGTTCCATGCTTCTATTGGTAATACAACAAGGTATGAGAGAACCACTAATGCAGTTTTGTGCATTTGGACAATGTTACTAGATCCCTTTAAGTCGGTTTCTGGCCAAATAAGAGTTTGCATACCATCTTGCATGATGTAGACTTCTCTATGTCATGCTTTATTTTCATGTAATAGTTATTTATAATTTAGGAAATATTTATCACAAAGAAGAGAGAGCTAAATTTGATTTCTACAAGGCCCCCAAGGCCCAAACTGTAAACATGCATGATTATCACTGAAGTATAAAAAGTGACTTAGTGTCCTTCTCCTTTTACACCAATGATATTTTGCAACTGACAAAGAAATATTATTTTGCCACTATTTGACAAGATGCCATCATAGCCTGGAGGAAAAAGCTTTGTTGATGGAATCTCTAAACCTGCTTGGGTTTAGTCAATTTTGTTTTTAATGATGTCAAAGAAGACAGGAGAAATCATCTCCCTTTTTTTTTCATTTTCTTTTTTTACAAAAAAGGAGAAGATTTAAGAAGAGACCAGCAAATGTTATCCAACTTAGAGACAGTAGAAACTGGCCATCAGATGAACTAAAAATATGTATTTTGGCCATTAACCCTAATCCCACTGGGGGGTGGGGGGGGGGGCATTTTGGCCCCCCCGTCGTTTTTTTTCGACGTGCATCTAGACCGATTGGAATTTCACGTTCAAACTTCATGACTTTTTTCTCTCAAGTCTCCCGCACGTTTTGATATATAATTCATCCCGGTCGGACATGTAGAACTGATTTTAGAGGTCGATAATTGCTCGACCGTCACAAAAAAATGCAATTTTTGTAAAGTTTCTATCCGATGCCATGTAAACTCCAAATCTGTTATAATTGTTACGTTGAATTATAATTTGGATTATTTCTTTGTTATTAGTTTAATTCATACATTTCAGAGATAAATTCTTCTAAAAAAAAAACTAAAACCAGAACGTCAATGACGTAGCGCTCATCCGCCATCTCGCAACATCAAATTTCCCAAATTTCATGTGGTACACTTTTCAACTGGTCAAAAAATAAAAATGTGATGCCCTGGAAGGGACATAAAAATTAATTTAAAAAAAATTAGAGTGAAAAAAATATAAATTTGACGCCCCAGAAGGGACATGGGAACAAAAAAAAAATTAAAAAAATAAAAAAAAATAAAAATAATAATAATAAATAAATTTTAAAAAAATAAAAATAAAAAATAATAATAATAATAATAAATAAATAAATAAATAAATAATAAAAATAAATAAATAAATGAATAAATAAATACAAAATTACCATAATTAATTAATGGAGAAAAATTTCAACATTCTGTGTAGAAGTTTAGTGTACCAAAGTTAGCTCTACCAGATAAAACAAACCAAATCAAAATCGGTCGAGAAATGAAGGAGAAGAAGCATTTTTTGTGATTTTTGGAATAAATTTGCATAAATTACCATAATTAATTAATGGAGAAAAATTTCAAAATTCTGTGTAGAAGTTTAGTGTACCAAAGTTAGCTCTACCAGATAAAGCAAACCAAATCAAAATCGGTCAAGAAATGAAGGAGAAGAAGAATTTTTTTTGATTTCGAATAAATTTGCATAAATTAGCATATATAATGAATTTCACGATTCTGTGTAGAAGTTTTAAATCCCCCTCCTAGCCCTATCTTATGAAACAATCAGAATCAAAATCGGTTGAAAAATAACGAAGAAGAAGCATTTTGAAAATTGTGGACGGACGGACGGACGGACGGAAGGACGGAAGGACGGACGGACGGACGGACGGACGACGGACGCCACGCCATGGCATAAGCTCATCGGGCCCTTCGGGCCGGATGAGCTAAAAAGCAATAAAAACAATAAAATACATAAGAATGAAAACAATGAGGGTAAATCCGGGAATGCTAATTTGCATATTTATGCAAATTAGTGATATATTTTATTACCATAAAAAACATGGATATGATGAATTACATCATTTGAAAGTATTTTTACCTGAAAACCTGAAGAAATCCTGTAATTTCTCTTGATTTTAGATGAAAATCACAATTTTCCCCCAAATTCGTCAAAAATACGCATATTCAAAATTTTAATTAATTATTAAAAAAACAATAATGGTCCAATTTTTTTTTTTCTTCAAATTATTATTCTACTAGACTAGTTTTACGTATGTGCCAATTTTCGAGTCAATCGGTCCATTCGTTGCCGAGATTTGAGGGGGGGGGGGCCAAAATGCCCCCCCCCCCCCCCCAGTGGACTCAAGTGATCAAAATAACCCAGTGGGATTAGGGTTAAAGGGACTGTCCGCCTTTTACGCATGTCCAGTAGGGGTCACACACAGCCCTGGAATGCGCCGGCTGCTATCGTGAGCGAAATTTTGCATGGGTGAATACTCAAAATGGAATATAAACGATGTGTCGTCGGTTTTATTATGTTTAGGTCTATAACTCCACGAAAAAGAGATTTCAAGCCCTAATTTGTTCAGGCAAGCTGTTAAATGACATTTTCTTTTATATAAGACATAACATCCCAACTTTTAAAATTTGGCTTGCAAAAGGCGGACACTCCCTTTAATAGAACAACCAACAATGAAAATCAAACAAATATCTAATAATGAGACCAAACAAAAAAATATGTTCTTTTTTAGAATCTTTACAGATGTGTATTTTTTTTTTTTTTTTAATTAATATTGATGTAACACACAGAATAGATATATGCTTTTTTCTGTGCTCTTTGATATTCATGGAAGGCAACAATACAAACATATTGTACATGTGTAATCATTATCTAATTTTATATAATTTGTTATGATAGCTTGTGAAGTCATAAACAAAAAGTGTAGTTATATATCTAAAGTACCCACTTACTACCTTTCTCGTTACAGCCTTGCGGATTCATGAGCACCTACTTAGAGAAGATAATGCTCCTCTTCCATCGCCTAGCAACAAGGATAAAAGGTGATAGATAACGAACCGATGGGAATTTCTGCCAAGCACACTCTTGAGGTACTTTGGACAAAGAGATGTGTCACGCTAGGTTCTTTGGACAAGATGAGATCTACAAGTGTGTAATTAGTCATTCGTTTGTCATGGTACGGAGAAAAGATGTATTGGAGGGTAGAGAAGAAATCTGTGATGTTTTACTTTGATACAATATACTTCAGGATGGGAGGAATATACTTTACTTCGCAGAATTGCTTCAAAGCTCTTTGGACAAGATATGATTTTATGCATGTCACACATGTGTATAATTAACCTTTCACTGGTCATGGTACGAGACTTTTTAAGACATGAGAAAAGATATTGGAAGGGAGAGAAGAAATATGTGATGTTTTACTTTGATAGAAGATGATTCAGTATGGGAGAAATGTACTTTACTTCACAGAAATGCCTCAAAGTTGTTCAAAGTAAAAAGATTGAGGAGATAATGAAATTGTCTTACCTGGTGATAAATATGGCTAATAATGTACAGCATTTTCCATTATAGTCGTATATAGACATATTTCATGGGCTTAACTCTGTACGGGCAAACAGATTTTAAAACTTACTGAGTGACAAATATTCCATTCTTTTGCCTTTTGGGCATTTTAGGGGATAAATAGCCCTTAGCCCCAGTGTGCTGCCTTTCACTGGCAGGGGACAAGTCATGTTCAGCCACTATCTGATGGATAATTTGAATTTCTGATAATAAAATCATACATTTTCTCTCCATCTTTGGCAATAAAAATATTCATTTTACAATTCTGCACGTAGATATTTTATGTTAAATTATGTACTATGTACACTATATTTACATAGATTTAATAACATACTGGAAGTAATCACGTGTAGTATAAACTCTGGCTGGTGCGCACTCTATAAGCGATAGCTAAAATTAACAAATATACATTGTGTTTCAAAGTACAATGAATAACACTTGTAATTCACTGAAACAAAGTTATTATTTGATATGAAAATTTGTGCTATTTGTAACGTGTACAATTCAATGATTTGAGATGTCATTAAATAATTAAAATTTGTTTAGCCTATGAAGAAGATTCTGCTAGGATCGAAAATGTAGGCCCTATATTGACTCGAGAATTAAAATTATGACATTTGATTTTATTTTACATTAGCTGGTTGTTACCTCTCAATTGTTCTAAATATATTGTATTTTTATTACAATATTAACTTAATTTGAAAGGGATCCATTAACTTGATATTTTTACCCAAAAGTGATATTTGAGACTTCAATTTTATACCAATATCATTGGAACTGAATGGAACATACTTGAGAATGATACTATAAGATTTTCATAGAAAAGAAATAATGTTTTCCTAGTGAAAAAAAAGAGTAAATCAATGTCTGATTTTATCCCGATTGTTCGCATGAAGTATCCAAATTTGGATACTATGGAGGATTTAGGGTGGTATTCTAAAATGTGTCCTAAGTCAGAATTTCTTCCTATTAAAGTCATGATTTTGTCCTAAGTGGTATTCCAATATCCTTCCTAAATTTCTTCCTAAGTCACTTCCTAACTTTAGGCAAGAACTTAGGAAAATATGCAAATTTATGTAAATTAGCGACTTAGGAAGAATTCTAAAATGCACTTGTTGTAGTATTGCATTTATACGAAAACTACTTTGTTCACACGCGAAGCTACATTGTTATGCGCGCGAGTGCTTTGTCTAATAAAGCTACCATCTTGGCACAATGCATTCAGACACTCGTCTCTAGCTTTACTTATATGATATCAACGTTTCTATTAAGAGGTATCATCAGATACTTCAACATGGTGGCAGCGTAAACGCATGGACGCCGCTAGACTGTTCTTATTGGGAATAGTTACTTAAATGGACTACAACTTGGGATTTATTTGTTGGTTTCGTCACAGTGCAAGAGTGGACTTTACGTTTACATACACACTACGTTACGTTCGCGATATATATAGCACGCCGGACTTGTGCCTAGATATGTTACGCCGTAGCGCCTATAACAGCACGCAACCAGTACGTGCGTACAATATGGCCGGACATACGCGCATGAATATGGCGTCGGTAAGGGAGTGACTGAGCGTCGCGCGCTAGAGCTAGGTTGGCTAGCCCGCAGGAGTAATGACGGTCGTTATATAACGTGCGGCTACGGGACAGTTGGATTCTCGACTTGGACAACATGGCGGCCAGCAAGCCGGAACTGTACTTGTGTGCCGTACATGCATGTTTAATAAACTTAAACCGTTTTGTCGACTCAATTGCAGATGGAATTTTCTTATCGCAGTGACAGTGCAGATAGGCCTTGTGTTGGGAACGTATCATCGGATTGGGTTACGCTCCCGTTTCGGACGCCTTGCTGGTGAGTGAACCCATGCAATCTTG
Organism: Echinarachnius parma; assembly: GCA_037951105.1. Lineage (NCBI taxonomy): Eukaryota > Metazoa > Echinodermata > Echinoidea > Clypeasteroida > Echinarachniidae > Echinarachnius > Echinarachnius parma. The sequence goes on from JBAMJV010007132.1 coordinate 162,706, forward strand.
CAGAGATTTCTCTTGTGCAGTGAATTGTTGTTTATGCCAGGGATTATGCTCTTGTTTTGTGTACGCTTTGCGGAAGAGCGAATCCAAGTGCACTTTGGGAATTTGGTGCCTCGCGTTTGACTTTGAGTGACATTGACATTGTCATTGATTTTGCGTTATTATGGATCGACGAATAGGACTTCGACAAGCCGCTCGAGCATCACCCATGCAGCACAGCGCAGAGACAGAGTGTGGAGATCAACCACACGGCCCGAGCGTCAACCAGGCACGCAGCATGGCCAGACAGACAGCCCAGGTCCAGAGCACGACCCAAGACATTTGACAAGCCGCCCGAGCATCACCATGCAGCATGGCGCAGAGTGTGGAGATCGACCACGCGGCCCGAGCGTCAACCAAGCACACGCAGCATGGCCAGACCAGATCGAGAGTGCAGAGCACAGCCAGAGATGCACAGCCAGGGCACAGCCAGAGCACAGCCAGAGCACAGCCAGAGCACAGCCAGATCACATACAGAGCACAGCCAGACAGAGCACAGCCAGAGCACAGCCATATCCAATTGGGATGTTTATAGTAAAGGAACAAGTTATAGAATAGGAACATGGGTGGTAAAGACCCATGCAGAGGGTGAACGTTCTAGAACCTCTCCCCTCATTGTTTTATGCCACATCAGACGTTAAGATTGAAACATTATTTGATAACGATTCTGATTATAGCAAAGTTTTCTGTAGTTGGGAACTACGTTAATTTCAGTTGGGAACTGAGTTAATTAATCGCGAGCAAAGTTAACTGTAGTTGGGAACTAAGTTAGCTATAATTAGGAACTCAGTTAATTAGTTGGGAACTAAGTTAACTGTAGTTAGGAACTAAGTTAATTGTAGTTGAGAAATAGTTTTCTGTAGTTGGGAACTACGAATTCGTTTACGAATTGTCCTTGGTGTTATAGAAGGAAAGGAGAAAATATAGTACAGTATGTACTTGGACTGTACTACGTGGAATGATGATTTTGTTAGTTGATGTAAGTTGCATTCTTGTTTGTGAATTATATTACGTATGTACGTAAATGAGTAAAGGTTAGAGAGGATAAAGATTATAATTGTATGGAAGGAAGATGTTAGGTGTTTTGTTGACAATAATATAATTATAGACAATTGATAGCAGTATATCATACTTATTTGCTTTGAAGATATTGAAAATAGTTAATGGGTGGAATGCTTCAAATTGATATTAATCACATAAATAAGCCTTTATGGATTGAAAGGAATATGATTATACTTTATTGTTTTGCAAGTCATGTAAAGATCATGAATGGTGCAGCCAAGACTTTAGATTATTGTTTTGAAATTTGAAATGTTTACAAGTCATCGCACGCAACAGATTGAGACTTATAAGTTATAGTAGTAGTTTGTATACAGTTTGCATTTTGAAGTATGTAAATGATTACGATTGATTTTACAGAATATAGACGATAACATATTTACTGTGTTAATGTGTTTGTATGTTTAAGTGTTAATAAAACATTGCATAATTGCATGTTTAGTTTTTCTCCCAGTTCATTATCTTTTTGTTAAAACGAGGGAGATGTTGTAGTATTGCATTTATACGAAAACTACTTTGTTCACACGCGAAGCTACATTGTTATGCGCGCGAGTGCTTTGTCTAATAAAGCTACCATCTTGGCACAATGCATTCAGACACTCGTCTCTAGCTTTACTTATATGATATCAACGTTTCTATTAAGAGGTATCATCAGATACTTCAACAGCACTTAGGAAGGAATTTCTAGGAAAGTATCTAGGAAAACCCGACCCCTTCCCTAACTCCCATTTGTTGTGTACAAATCATAGCAGTGACCTACAAAACCAGTGCCCGTTACATAAGCGCAGATAAATTTAGCGCGCACTGCACTTTCATGGCGCAGATCAAAGACAATAGAGCAAGTGCATTTCCCCGGCCTTTACGCAAAATGTCTTTAATGATAGTTTCTATGGCTTCCTCCTCCTTTCTGATTGGATGCTTGTAAATGAAACAACAACAGTCATTGGCTCACAGCTGCCCTTAGCCAAAAGCTTAGTACTAATTTGCATTAAGATCTTGCCAAGTCAACATATTGGAATACCAATTTTGCACTTCCTAAGCACTTCCTAACTTCCTGACTTGGGCAAGAACTTAGGAAGATATTTAGGACAAATATTAGAATACCACCCTTAGTCTCCAAATTCAGATATTCTTGACTACGGTTGAGAGCTTCTACAGACGCTTTAAAATTCTTAAATCTTAAATATCTCAATAATTACTGAGACATTTGAACAATCAAAACCTGTTTCATTCTTCTGTTACCATAGACACAAACAACAAGTTATAAGAGAAGTGTGAAAGCTCCCAAGTGATTTTGGTTGAATTTTCAAAAAGTTAATGGATCACTTTAAATACCTTGATAAACATTGATTAATACATTATCATGTTCTGTAATACAAATAGAAAGTCCCCCCAGACAACTTCTTATAATTTCATAACCAATACTTTTTTGTCAAGCAGCCCACCATAGGTGGAGGGAGACTAAGGGATCCAAATTGCGTCCGTCCGTCAGTCCGTCCGTGACTTTTACAAAATTTGAATAACTTTCCAACCCTGCATCTGTTTGTAACCAAACTTGATTGGTAGATGCCCTACATTGGCCTCCATGATATTATGGGGTCAAAGGTCACATAAGTAGGTCAAAGGTCAAATGAGGTCCAATGTGAAATTTTACCTGCAAGAGTATTAGGGTTGATAACTGTCCAACCCTACATCTGTTTGTAACCAAACTTGATTGGTAGGTGCCCTATATTTAGCCTCCATGATATCCTGGGGTCAAAGGTCACATGAGTAGGTCAAATGTCAAATGAGGTCCAATGTTGCATGAATGCGCGCAAGTGGGCGAGACACTTTACGGCTATCGCCTTGTTTCAAGATGTCATCTTGCCACCATATTTCTACAGTTATGTACTTTTCATGCGAAAATCAGAGATATTCATCACTTCATGGCTGAAGGAGTCACAAGAACATGTGCATGCCTGTACATTGTTGTGAAACAGCACACATGACTGAATGCATTGATTATGTAATTGTTACCTCGTATTTTTACATTGTTTTCCTAACTACCATAGAAATATTTTTACGAGACAAATTCTTGAAACGATTCTTGGTTATGAAATTGTGAGCAGTTCTTTAGGGGGCATTTACTTTTTTGTGTTAGGTTTATATTATTCTTTAAAAATTAGCAAAGATATATGAAATCCTAACAAAATTAATTTATCAAAGGAAGATCACAAAATCTTGGCTGCTCTGGTTGGTGAGAACATTTAGATAAACGGTACAGGAATGATATGACATTAAAGGGTACCACCACCCAAAAATAATATTCTTATTATAGAAAGGTACCATCTTTAGTATTCCATTCCTTCAACAAGTTCACAAAAATATGTTTTCAGAAAAAAAAATATAATTGGAAAACGCATCACCATTCTCAACCATGCGTTCATGCGGTCTGAATTGCGTAGACTATGTGCGTGCAGAGCCAGAGCGCACTGTGCAGAGCGAATGAATCATCCGGGAATCTATTGACGTACGCGTGAAAGCATTGGCGCACTCGCAAATGCTTGGCCCGTATGGAACCAGGAAATAGCAGTGGTTCCGTAAGTGGTGGAAATTAATTGCTTTGTTTATGAATTATACAACCCTTTGCAAAATGTTGGGTATCTATTTGATATCACAAAACGGTACCAACACATATAATAATGTGTTGTCCTTTGCCTGGTGGTCCCCTTTAAGTGTTCCAATGTTTGTTTGTCTTTACTTTACACACATGATTCTACAAGCATAGCCAATCAAACTGTACAGTGGAACCTTGTTATAAAGAGATCTGATATAAATAAAACCCTCTTATAACCACTCATACGTACATAATCATTCTGTTGTGTGTTGTAGGCAACGCATACACAATGGAGCATATGCCCCCCATGCCCCCCCCCCCCCCCTCTTTTTTAACAACATAGTGAAGATAGCTGGAACTTCTTTTTCAAAATGTCTCGAAAGTTGCGATTGCAAAGTGAGAAGATGACAAAGGTGCTATATGTTCTGCACATGATGAGCGTCCAACAGATGGTGATAGCTAAAGGAGGGACGGCCTCTGGGCCCCGGGTTAGAATGATCAGTCGTACAATGCAGATCGGGATTTTAGTGATAGTGAACGCCAGAGTTACGAAGAAGAATGTGAGGGCCAACTTATAGTGTCTAAAGTGGTCGTGCTGGTGCTGCCGCTCAGCTGCAATGGGCGCGTCTGATGTACTCGGCACAGGTGCCACACTATGGTCAAGATCTTGAACACCTGTCTGGGCAGTAGATGTCTGTGGATCCTGGACTCCGAGTGACCTGGACAGTGTATGACACTGATCCAATGCTATAGCCTCGTTTTGGATAGGGTTGTTGTTTCGTGGAGCTGGATAAATGCGGATCATATCGCGGGTGAGACATTTAATGATTGTGAGTAGACACGCATAGACTACTAGCATCAATGTAAGCGGTATGAAGAAAAAGAAAGTCATGTTGAGGGCATGTCTGAGTACAGAAACTCTGAGGTCGCAGATATTTATCACCGGGTCGTAGAAATAAATGCCGGTCGCGTTCTCGCTAACACTAACAGCTGCGATGAGGAGCCAGCTAGCCGACATCCCGATGATAAATACCTTTTTTGTTGCATACCGCTCGTGCAAGAACGGTTTTGAGATGTAAACACACCGATCGATGATGACGATGATGAGGGATATTACTGATATGCGTACGCACGAGACAAAGGTGAGAAGGAATGCTCGACACACAAGCTCCTTGTGCGACAAAATTTTGATAGCGATGAGCATGGTGATCGTGGCGATCCCAAACAGAAGGTCGGCAAGGGACATGGAGAAGAGGGCAACGCGGTTGCTAGAAGGGATGGTAAAATGACGACTACAGGTCACCATGATGTTGAGAGAGTTGACTATGATGCTGCTAATGCTGCATAGTATGGTGATGATATATTTCGGTGCGATGCTGTACTCAACACCAATTGTTTCTTCAACAGCATCATATGCTTCTGTCGTTGATTCATTGGTGATGTTCCAATCAAGTATTTCCATGATGGACTCTATTGCGATCGAGTCGTTGACATTAGGAATTTCCAAACCTGCGGGAGAAATGTTTGATATGGTCTAAATTGAATTTTGTTGTTGCATCATTGGATTTTTACAAATTAGCCAATGAGTCTTGAATGAAAGATCTTACTATTTTTGTCTCATGCAAAAACTGACAAAAAGTTTATAATAATGTTGTATATTACTGCATAGTCTGATATGTGCTATATTTACTGAGTGATATGTGAAAGGTTCACCATAAATGAATACCATCACGCCAACTAAGTTGCTACTTGCTCTCTTATTACCACAAGTTTCTACATGGTCAAATAATCTGCACTATTTTTGTCATATTAAATCATAATATTTTCAATAATGAAGTGGAAATGTGAAGAAAAAACGTTTTCATGCTGTCTTCTACATTTTATTAGAAATATTTAAACAGTAAAGTGCGAAAGAACTACCAGAATTGCAAGTGAGTTTAGTCGATTCTGACAAATATTACAATGCTTTGATTTGATAATTGCAGTTAAAGGGACCATGCAGCACCCCAAAATATGATTTGGCATCACTGTGAACTGAACTGATGAACAATGAACTGATTATATTTTGGAGTCATGAGGTCAAAGGTCACAGGGCTCATATATGGAAAAATGCCTCGTTATGTACCTTTGACCATTGACCTAGTGGCCCTTAAAATCTAATCAGTTCTTTGGCTCCTCAAGGTACATACATGGTGTAAATCCGTCACACTGTTCTTGAGATATACTTATGTACTTACGGCCGGACGGACAACCCAAAAACATATCCGGCCACTTCGTTGCGGAGACATACAAATATAAATAGGATTGCAATAAGGCAAATTGTACTTACTTGTTGAGTCTAATAAAATTGCATGAAATCTTCCTGGAATCAAGCCAGTTATCAATGTCTGAAAGTGATGCTCTAACTTGGAAATAACTATGATGAAGATGACTCGCAGTGTATCAAGTACAACAAAGCTGTGACCCAGTGGCTAAAATCAAGCTGGCCGATTAATTATTACACACACCACCATTTCCTCTGGTCAGAAATAACCAAATCTACACAAATTGTTTTCTTTTATACGTAGACTTCGTCCTACTACCACTATCTACCACCTATGCAGACAGACGCAGTCTCGGTACTTTCCAGAAAGAGACTTATTTCTCAGCCTTCTTTTCCTTTAACCAAGGAGGTACTGTACCTCCTTGCTTTAACTAAAGACTTAGAGTGGAAAATAAGATTTTGCTGGCTGATTAAAATGGATTATTGATGCAATCTAAAGCCCAGCAGGAAAGCTGTGCAGATTAGTATGAATATTAATGCCATAATTAGCAGACTGCAATGGAGTGAAAGTCTTCACATGAAAGCTGAAGAGCTGAGACGGATGAGCGAGATGAAAAGGTCAAGAAATTGGAAGGTGTCTATGAAAAAACAGCATTACGCAACATCTAGTTAGTTTAATTATTTTAAGTGCGTTTCCCCCCAAGCTAATCACAGATGCCGTATTAATGAATTGGGCTTAAAGAGAGTTGAGTTTTGCTATAGAGGGCTTCAAGAAATTGTTTTTTTTTTTAATGACAAAATAAATTTTATTTGATCAAAATCGGTTCAGAAACAGCTGAAATATTAATAAATATATCCGATTGGAATAAATGTGGGATCCCACATAAATATAAAATGCTTAAACTTTTTCAAAAATGTACAAGAGGGTTTTAAATACTTGTTGATCTCTCTATTTAATCATTGTGTTTTAACGGCTCTTTAAATGGGGGGGGGGGGGCACGTGCCCCCCCCCCCCACAATAATTTGAAAAAACAATAGAAAACATAAGGGGACATTTGTTTAAAAAACAAAGAAATGCATAAGGTGTGCCCCCCCCCCCCCCCCCCCCCCCCCAATCAGAACGACCACGCTACGCCACTGGGCATGCTCGAATATGCGTTAAAATATTCCTGCTCATGTACGCTTAAAGTGATCCATTAACTTAACATTTTTCCCAAAAGTAATATTTGAGACTTCAATCATCTATATATCAATATCATTGAAAGATTCTTGAGAATGATATGTGAAATTTTCATTAAAAAAGGAATGTTTATCTAGTGCCAACAAAAAAAGTAAATTGATTTCATCCCGCTTAGATGCTGGCCTGCAGAAGGTGCTATACAAATATGTTAATATATTATGATTATTATAATAATGATTGATATAGTTATTTTAAAGATACACTTATACAGTATATTACAAGCTCAGTTGCACACATATGAGATGGCTTTGTCTTTTTTAAAATCTTATAGTCGTGTTAAAAAGACAGATGAAAACAGATGTTACAGATCGATTACTCTAAATTCAATGATGCAATCATTTTAATCAGTGGCGTAACGTGATCGGACTGATTGGGGGCACGCTGTATTCTTTAATTTCTTTAAATAATTCCCTCTTCCGGTTTATATTGTTCTTGTCAAATTATTGGGGGTGGGGGCACATGCCCCCATGCCCCACACCCCCTGTAGCTACGCCACTTATTTTAGTGACACACTTAGGATAGTTTGAACTTCTTTTTCAAAATGTCTTGAAAGTTGCGATTGCAGAGGGGAAAGATGATGAAGTTCCACCAGGTTCGGCACAAGAAAAGCATCCTAAAGATGTCGATAGCCATAGGAGCAACTGCCTGTGGCCCCCGGGTCAGAATGATCAGTCGAGCAATGCGAATCGGGATGTTGGTGATGCTGAATGCCAGAGTGATGAAGAAGAATGTGAGGGCTATTTCGTAGTTTCCAAAGTGCTTGTGCTGGTGCTGCCGCTCAGCTGCTATGGGCGTGTCTGATGTACTCGGCACTGGTGCCACACCATTGTCAAGATCTAGAACACCTGTCTGAGCTGTAGATGGCTGTGGATCCTGGACTCCTAGTGACCTGGACAGTGTAGGACACTGATCCAATGCTATAGCCTCGTTTTGGATAGGGTTGTTGTCTCGTGGAGCTGGGTAAATGCGGATCATATCGCGGGTGAGACGCTTGATGATTGTGAGAAGACATGCATAGACAACTAGCATCACTGTTAGCGGCACAAAGAAAACAAAAGTTGTGTAGAGGGTGTACGTCAGCACAGAAACTCTGAGGTCGCAAACATTTCGCACCAGGTCATAGAAATAAATGCTGGTCGCGTTCTCGATAACACTCGTAGCTGCAATAAAGAGCCAGCTAACCGACGTCCCGATGATAAATGCCTTCTTTGTCGCATACCGCTCGTGCAAGAACGGCTTGGAGATGGAAACGCACCGATCGATGATGACGATGATGAGGGATATTACTGATATGCGTACGCACGAGACAGAGGTGAGAAGGAATGCTCGACACACAAGCTCCTTGTGCGACAAATTTTGATAGCGAGGAGATAGGTGACCGTGGCGATCCCAAGCAGAAGGTCGGCAAGGGACATAGAGAAGAGGGCAACGCAGTTGCTAGAAGGGATGGTAAAATGACGACTACAGGTCACCATGATGTTGAGAGAGTTGACTATGATGCTGATGATGTTCAATACTGTAGAGATGATACGGATCGGTGTGATGGTGTACCCAAGACGAAACGTTTCATCAACATCATGGTATGCCTCCGATGTTGATGCGTTGGTGATGTTAGAATCAAGGATGTCCATGATGAACTCTTATCGTGATCGAGTCGTTGACGTTTGGGGGTTCAAACCTATGGAAGAAATTAACATTTATTTGGTCTAAACTAAACTTTGTTATTGTTTAATCAATGGGTTTGTATCAATCGAGCGAGCTAATAACTAGGCTAGATTCAGGTGGCATATATACCTAAGGGTGTAGCCAGAGAGGGTTAATACTACTAATAATAATGTATTTATAATGCGCATATCACGTTTGTCTCTATGCGCTGTTAGAAATTGAAATGAAAGAAAGTTTCAGTATACTATACTGCGTAGTAACTTTAACAACTATATACATATAATAAAATAGAAGGAAAGCGACGGCAGCATGTTCTGTGACTAATCTAGCCATACCTGGTTAGTATTCGTGCCCCCTTCCCCCTCCCCATTGTCTGTGACTAATCTAGCCATACCAGGTTAGTATTCATGCCCCCTTCCCCCTCCCCATTGTCTGTGACTAATCTAGCCATACCAGGTTAGTATTCGTGCCCCCCTTCCCCTTCCCCCTCCCCATTGCTCAGCATGTTCTGTGACTAATCTAGCCATACCTGGTTAGTATTCGTGCCCCCTTCCCCCTCCCCATTGCTCAGCATGTTCTGTGACTAATCTAGCCATACCAGGTTAGTATTCGTGCCCCCTTCCCCCTCCCCATTGCTCAGCATGTTCTGTGACTAATCTAGCCATACCTGGTTAGTATTCATGCCCCCTTCCCCCTCCCCATTGCTCAGCATGTTCTGTGACTAATCTAGCCATACCTGGTTAGTATTCATGCCCCCTTCCCCCTCCCCATTGCTCAGCATGTTCTGTGACTAATCTAGCCATACCAGGTTAGTATTCGTGCCCCCTTCCCCCTCCCCATTGCTCAGCATGTTCTGTGACTAATCTAGCCATACCAGGTTAGTATTCATGCCCCCTTCCCCCTCCCCATTGCTCTCTCCACATGAGCCAAAGAATAAAGAGAGATTATGTATAAATGACTCCAGCAATATTTTTGTTTGCATAGAAAGTAACTGTTTTGGTCTCGTGCTACAACTGATACAAAATTAATAATAATGTGTGTATTACTGTAGTTAATCAGCAAAATCCAACTCGTTATGGGATGCCCTCATATGACGTCATACTGTCCACCCTATATTTGTCTGCAGTGGTGATCCTGAGTTAACAACAAACGGAAGAGAAAGACTACATAGCCTGCTTTGTTCCATGTCCAAAATAATCAGCACTATTTGTTTTCTTCAAATCAAATCAAATCATATGTTTCAATACCAAAGTGGACATTTTAAGAAAAAATGGTTTCCTACTTCTATATTGATACGTGTGGTTTGCGTATATTGTATTAGTAAGAAGAAAGCAGCAAGGAGTGAAAGAACCACTAGAATTGCAAGTGAGCTTAGCCGATTCTGACAATCACTAGTGTGCTTTAATGTGATCACTGTATATCACACATGCAACACCTTAAAATATGATTTGGCGTCATGGTATGTACTATGTGAGTAACATCAGTCACTTTCAGTACTGATATATGTAATACATGTACATTCCAGCCAAAATCACAAACAGTTACATTTCTACAGATGTGTTTAATATCAGAATGTGAAAATGATAATAAATACTACAAATTGCCGTTCAGAAATAAAAACAATACTTGATACAGCTGGTGAAATATGACAAGAATATTTAAAAAAGACAAACAAATGCTTAAGGCATATCAAAGGCTTATCCCATGATAAATTTGGTTTTGTTTAAAAATTTGAGACTTCTTTAATTCAGTATGATTACAAAAATTAAAATTGTACTTCCAGTCAATTAAGTCAATTAAAACAATGTTTGAAAGTGATGCTCTAACTTGGGGAAAAACCAAGATGAAGATGACTCGCAGTATATCAAGTACAACAAAGCCGTGACACAATGCACCATTTCCTCTGGTCAGAAGTAATCGACCCTAACAAACTTGGTTTCTTTTATATTTTAGACTTCGTAGTACTACCACTCCATACCAAGATGACGACAGACGCAGTCTCGGTACCTTCCGATTTTCAGCTTTCATTTCAACTTTTTGCAAAACTTGTAGAGTAGATTTGAATTATTACAATTTTTATTGTGCCGACTGATAAAAATGTATTATGAATTGATGCAATCTCAAACCCATCTGGAAAGCTGTGCAGATAAGTATTGATGACTCACATCAGAAGCAGAGAGGGGTTGAATGATGAGACTTCCAGGAATGTAAAGGGGAGAGACTAGGCAGAGTAGCGAGATGAAAGGGTCATTAAATTGGAAGGTGTGAAGGGAAAAAACATGTTACATGTACAGTGGAACCTATTTTATAACAAGATCCTTGGGACCATGGCAATTACCTTGCTATATCACGTATCTTGTAAAAAAAATATATATAAAAGGGCTGCGCTAGGACGAGCAAAATTACCTTGTTATAAGGTTTTGGTTTATCAGAGCTCTGTATGAGGTTCCACTGTAGTCTAGACATGTTAACATCCAATAAATAAGCCATCATCACCATTATCATCATCATCACCATCATTATCATCATAATAACATCATCACCACCAAAATCAATCAAGTGCTGTAGTTGGGTTAAAGGAACTAAAGAATACAATGTATTTTGGCACTTATTCCATAGTTGATGACTTAGGTCTGAACTAGGTCTGCATAAAAAACTCCATGAAAATAAACACAGTAGTGATTTTAGGCTAATTTTCTGATGCCAAATCTCACTTAGCAGCCAGTTTATGCCGGCTTACGTCAACTAGAGAATTTAGAGAGGCGTCGTGTACAGTGACTTTGGCGATATAAAAGGGGCGTTCCCAGGACAATTACATCCCATTCATACTTGCGTCTAGCACTGGCTTAAGCCAGTGCTAGACGCAAGTATGAATGAACAGTGGCCTGGATCGCGCATGCGCATTACGATCTTGTTCTATAGTGACGTCACAATACAATAGGGTTCACTGTACTACTTGTCCACTGTTGATGCCTAGTATGAATGGGTAGACATCTTATCCCAGGCCAGTGCTAGGCCAGTGCTAGACATAAGTATGAATGGGGTGTTAGATATTTACTAATTACCCAAGAATTTATTGATTTCATGGGAAATGACTGCCAAATTCTTTTTCTTGAGGAAGAAATTACATTATAGAGAGCCTAATTGTGAAAATTAGGCCATCTAGACGCTATAGTTCCTGTAACCGTTTATAACCCAAAATCTTTGTGATATTTAGCACAGGTCCAATGACCCAGGGCCACTGAAATTATCTTCTGCCTTCAGGTCACCAAATGTCATCATTGCTAAATTCTACTTGCATGAAACCAAATATAACATAATTTTTCTTTTGGGGGGCACCACATTCAGGTTTCAAACCACTAAAATTGCACAAATCATGTTATTTTCCCATCTGGGCCACTACCCTAGATATATCCATGCATGATACAAAAACACCATACACTCAATTACAAATCAAGAAAACATCATTCTGTTAATACATTATTTATTCAATGAATATCTTCTTTGTATATTGAATAACATTTCAAAAATGGGTCTTGTACAGAAAAAAAAACATGTTTCGACTCACATAGTGGAACAACAAAAAAGGTAATACAATCTACATCTTGCAACAAGCAGTTCTTTTGTTTTGAAGATAGAGCCATACTTCTTCCCACTTTCAGCAAGTTCTTCTGGCAGTCACTCAATTTTCTTAATTTAATATCACTTCGTAGAACATTTGTTGGAGAGTGTACATTGAAAGTATTTAAATATGGGTGGGGAAGTATCAGAATGCAAACATTTTCATATTGAGAAAAGTGTATATACATGGATAACACTGAAATGGAGGATTTCGGAGTGTTACATTGTACAGATAAAGTATGGCTCAACCTTCAACACAAAAAGATCAATTTGCAAGATCACAAAATTAGACGGATAATGTCTAATTCGTAGAAAAAACAAAAGTATGAATATCATTCACACACCTACATTTAATGGCGAGGCTTTGCCTCAAAACATTCCATTTGATTTGAATAACATGAACTGCATTGCATCTCAGTTCTCAGAACTATCTTACATGGCTTCTCAAATCTCAATGTACTGGCAACATATGAATTCTGCACATGAAGCAACATTAAAAATAACTTAAATCAATTTTAGTTTGTATGAATGCAGTAATACTGCAAAGTTCTATGAAACTTGTTATCACCGAGTGTCTTCTTACAATACCATAACTTAGATTCCGCCTTTCAGGTGAAAACAAACTCAACATTGGATGACAACACGGTTCATGTGTAATAAGTAAACTTGTAAAAAAATACAGTATACAAAGGTTTGCCTGAACATGTATTACGTTTGATAATTTTGGACAGTCTTCTACAACCTTTAGGACAATAAGTAATAATCACTTGATATTTGGCGACATTAAATAGTGAGGTTCAGTAATATTTATGTATCACTGAGCGTCAATAACAAAATTCAAATGCTTTTCAATTCTTATGTCAGAAACACATCGCTGGGTAAGTCTGCAGAAGGCAGCTACAAATTTTCAGAGGGAAATGTCTTGTATAAGGAACAAAGGTTTACATGATTGACATGTATGAAACACCATACGTATGAACTTTGATACTAAAAAGTATGAGGTTGAGTTTAATGGGAAATGCAAGCAGCGGAAGGTCGCAGGTTCTATCCCAGTTGGGTTATTCCAAAGACTTAAAGGGACTTAGTAACATTGTCCAAATTCTCAAAATAAAATTTTCATTCTAGCGGTTCCCTCATACCTTGTTGTATTCCTATTAACAATACAATCATGGGACAGGTTTTGGTTTTTCAAATTTCCCTTTCGTTACAAAGATATGTACGATCGAAGTATTCAGATAAGAAAAACTCCGGGCGAGTTTTTCTTTTTCTTCTGTGTACAAAGTGAGTGCAGTGAGTTATTGAATATCACTTTGCATTTTCGCTCACTACTTGGCCATGCAATGTCCATTTGACTTGAAATGTTCACACAATACCCTGTGGACATATGAGATAACAATAATATACATTGCATCAACCATTCATCACTTTTTGCACATGTCAACAAAGTTACTAGATCCCTTTAATGAATGATGGCAACTATTGCATTTTAGATATTCACTCTGCATTTACAGTGAAACCTCATTATAATGAGCATGTTGGGTCCATTGAATTTACCTTGTTATATCAGGACTGAAAAGCAGCAGAATAAATGGAACCTAAACCTGTGAAATCACCTTGCTATGTTAGGCAACTCATTTTAACAGAGCTCATTATAAAGAGGTTCCACTGTATAGTGAGAAAGGGAATCATGCAGAGGACTATTTGATGATTTGCCTACTTGTTAATTTCATTAAATTTGATTTTAAACACTTATTGGCAAATTTATGGGTTTTTTTTGTTTTGTTTTTTAAATGATGAAGTACATGTACATACCCAAGGCAGGCCAATTAATAGGATTTCATACAAGAGAACCAATGTTACACAAATGGTTAAGTCTAGATGAAATCTCACAGATATAGAAAACACTAGGTGAAATGTTTAAATCATTTTGCACACACTAGGTGACTAATGTTGTTCAAGTAGCAATAACAACATGTATGATCTTAATCAAAAAGGAACAAGGCCCGAATTAATTTATATTTGCAATTATTTTAATGTTCTCAACTAGATTTTGCAATACCTATACAGGTGATTAAATACTGCAGTAAAAATACAATGCTCACAGCATCAAATGGCATATACCATAGTAGTTCTATTGATTGCAAATATCTAATGAATCTGGGCCCCGATATAATATTTTTTTCATTGGAGGATCTCAAAAATATTTGTGCTGCAATGCAGTCAGACAAAAAGTAGAAAATGAGCACACGGTGCATAGCTGAGCTAGAAAAAATTCCTCTTCCATAAGTTAACGACACATTTTTGTATGATTATAGACAGTTTCACTTGGCATTTTCCTTGTCTGATGCCCTGGATATGAGCTATTTGATTAACCTAATAAATACAACTCGGTTCTTGGAATCAACCTTGCATACATTAGTTGTTGCTTTGTCAGGTATACCGCTGGCAAGCTTTTAGGTTGCCGGGAACAACCTTTGTTCACAGGATATGCATACAATTTGAATGTGTTAGCGAACAGTTCTTTTTAATAGCAATTTGCACATGTTGAATATGTTAGCAAGCTGGTATGCAATGGTCTTTTGGTAACCTGGTCATGTGATGGTTAAATTGATAATAAATTGAAAAAAACAACAAAGAGTGTTATGTGCTAGGTATTAACATTTCATGTTAAGCGCTGCAGGTAATATGATTTGGTTCAATTTACTTGAAGTACATTGATCAGTTAGTGTATGGTAACGATCATCACATGTAAGTACAAGTAAGTTGGCTTGCAGTTGTGGAAACACTACGTTATGAATCCATTCGCACTAACAATGAACTGTTCCATACGAGGGACTTATAATAAACGTTGTAGTTTTCTTTGTAGGCTTATTTTGCACTCTCCAGCCGCAACTGCTTATAACACGGTCAACAAGCAGTGATACAAACCTTGCGACGAATGTTCCAGGTGTGTGTGGCAGAAACTGTCTTCAACATTGTTGCACGTTTATCCTTGGTACCCATTCATTCATCTATCTTGCTCCAACGTTACTCAAACAGGCTGACTTTCTTTAATTCCTTTAATATTTCTTTATCCTTGTGAAAAGCATCCATCTTGCCTCTCACTTTTTCCAAGGGGCAGTTCCTAAATTTTCTCTATCTTTGCTTTACAACAAGTAGTAGTACAGTTAACAAGAGTTATTCCTTCATTTTCTCCTCCTAAGAATATATGCATCTTTGCACTCACTCTCTAAAAAGCTTCCTCATCGTCTTCGGCCATTTCCTTTGCGAGCTCTAAGTCCTGCTGTTCCCTTTCTCTTCGGTCCTGCTGATAACGGAGAAAGAAGAAAAAAAAGAGGAAAAGTGTCAGACAGAAGCTCATCTTTAAATATTCCATCAAAATTATTGAAAACAATTGATTATTTCCTTTTCTCTTTATCTTCACATTCTATCTATATCTAATGTTTCTTCTTCTTTCTCTTTGGACAAATAAGTCAATCAATCTTTTTCAAAATAAAACAGATTGAATAGAGTTGATATACATTCTCATTAATAAAGTGTACAAGGATTATCATACAAGCTTATTAATCATAGATATTAACTAGTGTAAGTCCAATATAACACGGACCAACAACTGGCACAACAAGAAGGGAATGCTCCTCAATTTGTTACAACTGTTGAACCGGGTCACTGAAAAATACTCTGCAATCTAGCCAAACTCTGAGCCATAGGAGCATGACAAACCTACAAAGCTTTATAACAACCACCACCCATAGAGGACTACCAGAAGAAGCAAGTTGTTATTAAGCAAAATATTGCATTAACAGAAGTTGTTTTCCAACTCTTTGATTTACAAATTGATTCAAATAAAAGAAGCAGATGATAATGAATTAAGAAATAAGCCTTTGCCTAGAATCAAACCGAAGACCTCCATATTTTAGTGATATTTCTATAATGGTGCTTAACCCTAAAAAGACTGGGCTATTTTTAACCTTAAAAAAACTGGGGGGGGGGGCTAAAAGGGCCCCCCCCTAAGATCTCGGCAACCGAAACTCCGATCGACTCCAAATTTGGCATCGTGATAGATGTCCATAAGGTCAACAATATTGCGTAGTTTAAAAAAAAAATTTAATTCGAATATACTAATTAGAGCTAATTAATTATGCGAAAATTGTATTTTTTGGTAATTTTCGTAGTTTTCTCGGCAATCGAAACTCCAATCAACTCCAAATTTGGCATGGTGATAGATGTCCATGAGCCATACAATATTGCATAGTTAAATTTTTTGTTCTAATTATAATATGCTAATTAGAGCTAATTAATTATGCAAAAATTGCATTTCTTATGTATTTCTTTGTTTTTTCGACTTATGTTTTTTATTGTTTTTTCAATGGAAATAATTATTGACCATTATCAACCATTTTTAGCCCAAAATTAAATGATTGCTGTGATTAGAATGAAAAATAATGAAGATTTTGTCTTTTCTAGGAAAAAATCAATTTCCATAGGATTTGTACACAAATCACAAAATTTAGCGATTTTCGGGCCGACGCTCACTTACAAAAGGTCACGTAACTTTAGAACGGTACACCCGGTTGTCGCAAATTTGGTATCAAAAGTTGCGAAAGACTCTTAAGGAAAAAAGTCGTGAAGTGGCACCGTAAAATATTTAAGCGTTGCGAAGTAATCGCGAAATTGGAGGAGGGGGGGGCTAAATCAGCCCCCCCCAGTCTTTTTAGGGTTAAACCATCAAGCCTAAAAGGCCCTCAGTTGGTGGTTAGTTTCCCCATATGTTTGAATTTACGAAATTTAAGAAAAATTCAAACTTACTTCCGCTGATTCTAGGTCCTTGTTATACGACTTGGGCGGAAATCTCATGGCCTTGACGGCCTGGTTGTGGATGTCCAGACAGAAGGTGATTCGTTGGTGGAAGGCAGCCATCGGTTCCTTGGTCGTGTAGACGTCAACCGTCTCTTTGGACTGGACGTAGCCTTTCTCATGGTCTATACTTGCTTCTATCACTCCGTCCCTGATTGCCTGTGAAGAGGAAAAATGTTGGATACTACAAATAATTGCGAGACATAAATAAATGGCAACCATATTCAAGAGTTACATGATCGTGTAGATGTCAACCGTCTCTTCGGACTGGAGGTATCCCTACTCATGGTGAGAGACATAATTGAAAGTCAACCATAAATCAAGAGACATAATTAAAACAAAGCAATGGACCACTGGTCTTGTACACTTGTAGACATTGTACAATGACTTTAAGGACTGGACGTAGCCTTTCCCTTTGTGTTACTCTTTGAAAGCAAGCTGCAATTTTGGTTACCTTTGCTACGATGAACTCTGCATCCTCCGGACTGTCAAGCTGCAGCTTCTTGGCGACATCCGACAGCGAGATGCGGGAGTAGGAGAGGCTGATCATGCGCACACCGGTCTTGATCACGTTGTGATGGAGTCGGATGATCAACGTGTAGGTGAACTCTGACTGGAACTTGGCTGCGTGTTCCTTCAACATCTGGTTGAACAGAGCCAGGTTGCCACTTCTCACGGCTACAATGAAGGGAATGATGATGAAATAATGATGGTGAAGAGAAACAATGCACGTTTGTCTTCATTACGTTGTGAATGGGTCGGATGATCAGCACGTATATGCCTGGAACTAGACAGCGTATTCTTTCAGGATGTGGTTTAAGAGCCTGCTTGCCATTTTTCATAGTCACAGAAGAAGGATTTTTTTTACATAAGGTTTTAGCTTCTCAGAACTTTTAATTTTAAAAATATGTGAATATGTATATTCTAGAACTTTACATTAAACAAACGCATACAAAAAGGAACACACTATTCTTCTTCACAATGGTTTTGCAATTCTTCATCTCCAAGATAATGTCATGATCATGCGATCTACACTGTGTATATACTTCTAACAATAAGATGTCAGATACATTGATTTGTACATTTAAATCTTTCCAAAGAGACTGTCTGCCCAGATTTGGCTTCTCAAAAAAAGAAAAGAAAGTTTGGTCAATGCACAATTTTGAACTATACATTCCACAAAAATGAGGTATAAACAACCAATGGGAAAAACTAAGGCAGTTCGCAAGCATTGGCAGCAGATTTATATAAGCAGAATGTGGCATATAGATGGAAACCACTTGCATTGTACCTTGAACACATTTTTTGTAAGTACGGCTTACCTTGTGTGAGCTGGAAGTATGGCACTAGTGTTTTCTTGTAGGCACTCTGCCTGAAGATACTCCTGTCTGGGATCTCTCCAAGGAGAAGCTGAACAACGATGGCTAGCTTGTGAACCTGGCAGAAATGGAAGATATTTATTACAGAATAAAAATGTCATAGAATGTGTTGTGGGCAATTCCAAGGTAACAGCGTGACGGTCGGAGGGTGTTTCTCATGATGAAAGTCTAAATAACTCACAAAATAAAAATGTCCAGAACCAAATTTTGATATGCATCTGTTACCACTATCCTACCAATTATTTACAATAGGAAAGAAAATCAAAATTCCCACTAAATTATGAATTATGAATATCAATATCTGCAGTAACAGCGTGACGGCAAAAAGACATGGGTTTCTTACATGGTAAGAAACTAAGCAAACTCTGTGAACTACAGGAACATTTTGCAAGTTTGTCACATTGATTCTTTGTACTAGACATCAAGCTAGAACATCCAAATAAAAATGTAGAAAAAATCCAATGTTCATAGTAAATATGATATCATACACGTATCTGTGCATGGTAACAGTGTGACGGTAACACCGTGACCTCTGAATTGTACATGTTATATATATGGGAGATATTGATGAGATGAATAAGATTATAATTTGGATGTAGTGATCCAGAATCTATACAGAACTAGATGAATGGGTAATATAACCCAGATGCTCTGAAATGATGGTTTGCATGACACACATTTGCAGCCTAGCGCCCTCTATTGATCAAAAAATGTTTTTGGACATAACTGAAATTCTTATCTTTTTCAGAATTCAGTTCGTGGAACCATCAAATATCAAAACCAAAATACATACTTAATTGCAACAATGAAATATTAGACCTTTGCCATCTGACCTTTGACCTTATTTCTCAAATTAGCATACAAATGTTTAATTTTCTGTCTGCAAAGTACATATCTACAAGTGATTTGTTTCATGTAACATGATTTCAATGTCAGTAAGTTTTTGTGTTTGAATTGGTAATTATCCGAGTGACCTTTAACCTGTGCTCCAAACATTTTCAGAGAATTTTCTTTTACCTACAGTACTCTTTCTAACATCAATTCTGGCATTTTATTGTGAGATCAAAAATAAACTACAATAATTTGACCTGTTGACCTTTGACCCCATGACCACATTCTATAATCAGGTCATCTACTTCACTGGACGCGTACCAGTATTAATTATCATGTCATCCTTCAAGGATTCTTGAAATATCTTGAGAATAATATATTTTTTGCATATTAATTAGCTGTAACCTTTGACCTTTGACCTCATGGCCCCAAAATGTATCAGATAATCCGTACCTCTGAATACATGTCTTGTACAAAGTTTGAACAAAATCCATCCAACGATTCTTGAGATATTGCAAAAAAAAGAACACTAAAGTACATATGCACATACAGACAGACGGACATACGACCCCTACACATTTATGACTCGGGTAACTTTGTGATGGAAACATTATCAACTGACCCTATTCATATAATCAAAGCATGAGCAATGCCCGAGCATACCTAAAAAAAAACATATTTCATTATTTGATTTTGTCTAGTGTATTATATCAATGGAGATCAAGTAGGTTGCGTCACGCTGTTACCCAAAAAGTAACAGCGTGACCAAATTGATATTGCTTAGATTAATTAGTGGTAAAAGATAATGCTGCTATTTAGCATCCATAATATAGCCCTATGGGCGAATGAAGAAGAAACAAAAAATGATTTAATTCCCATTCATATTTTTCCAGAAATATTAAAAATACCTGTTTTTAGGGCAACAGCGTGACATATTGATGACTATAAATGAGACAATCACTGAAGCAGAACAAAGAGCGAAAATGCCGAAATAGATATTTATCTGATAAATTGAAGTAATGATCTTACCAACAATGAAAGACAATTTTATGAAAACCTTTTTTTGCAGCTCTTTTAAGCTTAATATTTACAAGTATATTTTGTGAAAATAATTGAAAATTAATTTATGCTAATTAATTCCTACGAAATAATAGTTTATGCAAATTTTTTTTTTTTACAAAATGCATTTCTGAATAGTTGAATCTTTTAGCTTTAATTTGATACCAAATATGTTATGATTCGACGAATTTGAAAAATGGGTGCTCATGTCAATGTTTGCTTGGAATTGCCCTTGTGTTAAAGTTGAAGAATAAGAATACATAGGGAACACATGAGATGCAATTAGGGTACTAATGCTTTATTGATACAACTGTCTGGAATCTCTCAGAGTAAACTGAACAACAATGGCTAGCATGTAAACCTGTACAATATTAAGGCTACATACAAGTGGTATGATAATCTAAAGCTCTTGGCCTGTATTTATGAACCCTGCCATCTTACTTTCATGCTAAGTCTTTTTAAGATGACAAGGCTAAGTATGCAGCATCTGATCTTTTTAGATGCCAACTAGGTTGCAATTAGAAGATAAAAAGAAGACTAACCAAGCTAATCCTAGATGGGTGTTTTGACACCCTCAGCCAATATGGAAAAAGGACGATTAAAACAAATAAGATAAGACAATTATTTAATGAAAGACTGGTCTACTCACTGTTTGCTTGAACCCGTCTGCAGTGTACTGTGGTGCCTTGCGAAGAGCTTGGATCAGGTTTTTGTGTGCTTCTGAATACTCTAACTGGATTGCCTTGATTCTTCCTATTAGTTGAACAATAAAAAAACATGGAAAAAAGATGATGCGGAATCAAATCATCAATCAACGCAACACGTCTATTAACAATCCTTTATCATTATTCATTATTCATAACTAAATTTTCTCTATGAAAAAAGAATATCGATGAATCATTAACCCTTAAATGTATAAAGACTTTGAATATCTGTTGAACTTCACGAGTGATATGGCAGTTTTATTTTAGACTTGGCCTTGCATTTTAGTCTTATGTATATATTCATAATCTAAATTTTACTGCAATTTGAGTTCTTCTCTATATCTTTTTGTCCTTGGTATGGAAGTTATTTCCCAAATGTATTTAAACCATGGTGTAGTAAACTGGTATCTGGTAGGAATTAGTAATTCAAAACGCTTGATGCACAACTGCTCGTTGAAAATGTCAACCAGGTCAATAATAATGATCCAAGTACATTGAAATTCAATATGAAGCATTATACATTATGATATCTTTCTAAACTTAGAATGAGACAACTTTGTATCAAATTTCTTCATGACTTACCTAAGTAGTAGAGAAACCTCGCCCACTCGTGATTTGAGGCTTGCTCTGGAAACGTAGACTTTGCAACCAGCTTGTCGGCCTGGTCATACAGGTTGTAGTGGAGGTAGTTACGCAACAGAAGGTTCTGAATCGTGGCTTGCGCCTCCACGTTGTGCCTTAGCGTTGCCGTCCTCAATTTTGCATGGAGGAAACTGAATAAACAAAAGTTTAGACAATTTAAATGTGACCCCAAAATTAAGTCAAGGGTCCCGTTGCAGAAAGAGATACAATCGATTGTAAGTCAGAAAATGTGCATATTTCAACCAATCAAATTTGCGCATTTAGTCATATGATCTGACTTACAATTAATTGCAACTTTACATCCATTGTATCTGTTTCTGCAACGGGGCCCTGGACTGAGAGCTGCAATATCCTGCAATAAACAGACTTTTGTAGAATCTTTGGGACTAGTGCAATGCCTTAAATAATTCCAAATTTTGTATTTTGTTTAAATCTAAATCTACCCCATACCAAGTGATCCATACGCTCATCTTAATAAAGCTTAGCTTTAGAATCAGGGTTTGGGTTAACTTTGCGGCTAGGATTTTTTAGTAATTATGAGTGATTTTGTGATGTGGCATACCAAACCAAACTGGACAAGCATTGTATCTGCATTACACTGGACAAGATTATACCAAGTGCATTTGTATGACTCACCTTCTGATTTGATCTAACTGTCCGATCAGCTCGTACGCCCTTGAGTGATAGAAGTATGCCTTGGCAGACAGCTGGTCCAGGGAACGCCTGTTCTGTGCATCTAACTTGGTAACAAGAACATCTGAACACTTGACAGCCTAAAATGAAAGGTAGAATGATACTCTGCATTATATTATAGGAAAAGGGGGAAGGGCTAGCAATCTAGAACATATGACATACAATGAAATGTGATCTATTATATTGTGTTTACCCATTCAGGACTGGTCTCAACAATTCTATCTGGGGTCTGCAATGATTATAGCAAAAACAAGCAGGTCATTGGCTTGAAATGGATTCCATTTAGTTAGGTTTTACATTTAATCTGATATCGGTATCATTGTTTATTGCCTTGAACCAACTAATCCCAAGTATCAAACAATTAGGATCTGATTTTGACAAATCTGATTGGCTTTCTAAACAAATATCAGGGAAACAATCATAAATAGTAATATATTGCGCTTAATACAGAGTTTGAATTCAAACATGGAGGAAACTGACTAGAAATCTACTATACTAAAGTAGCCGATCACGTCTGTCTGTCTGTCCATCTATGCATTTCGTAGTGCATTGAGGCACCAACATCAAACTTTGGGTAGTGATTGGTGATGACCCATAGAGGTTTGTGGTCTGGGTCAGGTCGGGGTCAGTTTGACCAGTGGTCAGTTATGAATCGGCCAATATTCCACGTTCATTTGCCATGCAGTCGCGTCGAGCGCTGATCATCGCACATGCTTGCGACGGAAGTACCGTGAAAAGTGTGTTGCTGAAATGACCTTTCATTATGTAGTCTTTGTTCAGCCTGGAATCGATACGTTGTAAATTACTTACACACATTATCGTATGCCTGTCAAATCGGAAATAACACGTGTGCCGCTGTGTGCGCCTGAATTAAGACTATCGTAATTTGCTTGCGAATTGTTGGCTTCCGACCAAAACAAGATCGTATGTTGTGTATGTAAAGTGATACGGGATATGTGCGAACATTCCCATTTTAAAAACTGGGATATCTAGGGCCAACATGACGCGATATTTTGACCGGGGAATCCTGAACGATCTGCAAAGTTAGGTGAGAAAATCAATCACATCTGGTGAGTACAACAGTATAATTTTTTTTTTTGGAATAAGGAAGGAAATGACTGATTGACGGGAGTGTTTCTGTCCCGATTCTGCCTATACCCAGTCACATGTACCGTGTACAGCAAGTCTCACGAGTGTATTAGAGTCTGTAGACCGCCTCCGTCGGCGTCGGGCCGGGAATGATGCACCAATTCCAAGCGCCGTTCGGTCCCATAATCCTATATTTCGTGTATGAATTCTGGATTGTATTCGACGTGATGTTTAATACATTTATTTAAAATACTTGCTTATATTTGTTGGATTTCATGCGTATCAGATGTCGAGAAATATTGTTTTCTTTGTATAAACCAAGTTTTAAAATGATTCTTAACCACTTTTAAATTGGTTTTTATATACCATAAAGCGGGTCCTACTAATCGCCAAGGATCAGTACTAGGCACTGCGAAGCACTGCGAAGCACTGCGAAGCACTGCGAAGCACTGCTAAGCACACTACGAAGCACTACGATACCCTTACGAAGCACCGCAAAGAGCATGTCTTCGCAGTACTACGAGGCACTACGAAGACGAAGATTGCACTGCGAAGAGCGCCCTGTACTAAAAACTACGTTTAATGCGCGCACGTAGAGGTAGACTATGGTAGCTGCCAGACTTTCCCTTTCGTTAAAATGATATTTACGATTGAAGTGTTCAGATGTTGAATTATCCAATTGATCGTCGAAACAGTGTACAAGTGCAAGGAGTTGGTGAACATCACTTTGCATTTTTGCTCATCTACTTCTACATGCGCTCCAAATGCTATCTTTTTGCTCTTCGTAGTGCTTAGTAGTGCTTAGTAGTGATTTCGTAGTGCTTCGTAGTGATTCACGGTGTTCGCGGTGATTAGTAGGACCGCCATAAAGCTACAAGCCAGTGTCACAGAATGCGCGTAGGCATTCTAGCCGAAGCACCAAACAGCACTTAGATTTCACCGCCGACGTAGGGGGCCCAATATCTGCACAGCGTCCATACGACAATTCAGCCTGCTGCTTTTCGTGACGTTTTAAAGAGTTATAAAACATATTTAATAAAGTAAACGACTGTTCTCTTAATTTTTTGTGGAATGTACAAGTCACTAAAATCACTTCCAATAGTATACACATACACATTTACAGAAATGAATGCTAGAATTACGGACAGAAACACGAAATGAAAGACAGATTCTGTCAAATCGGTTTTAAAAGACTATTGTAAAAAATGATCCCATAGTGCAGTACCTCTGCAAATTAAATACGGTTATGCTTGAATCTACCCAAATATGTGTTTATAATTGTTCACCCAACTAGATTGAAAAATGAGCTACCACACCACCGTGATAGTGTGCATATGTCTATCACATTGGCCAGATATCGTTTGACGGGACCCTAATGCGTCGGGGCCCCGTCCAACGACGGGTTGTGGGACGGGATTGAGTCGCCCGTGTTTATTTTGTCTTATACTATTTAAAGTATGACTCTGGGAATAGTAAAGATTTAAAGTATCGTTATGTCATCATCGCCTCTCTCTCACAAAAACCCGCGGATTTCCGCGGGTACAACTAGTATTTTAAATGATTGAAAATGAGCAAAGAAAAATAGGCTTCGCCGGGAATCGAACCCGAGACCTACGGATTGCTAAACCGGTGCTAATACAGGGTTTTTTAAGCGTTGTACTTATCATTACTGTGTTTAATTTTCAGCTCAATTTAGTTGCACAATGAATGATATGTAAGTGTGAATATTAAAATGCTTTCTACAAATGTTCTTTTTACTGAAACATATTTACATGTATTACATCTCTATGTAAGAGACTTTGACCTAACTTGTCTTTTTATATGAATTACAGAATCCACAAAATGGAAGTCCTTACCTCCTTGTATCGTTTTGAATCTAATAGGTGAACTACAACCAGGAGATGAAGGTATACGTCCAGCTCTGGAAGCAAAGGTGCATGGAGAGCCTTGCCTGTTCTGGGTCGGAACAAGATGTTTTCTGTGTCCATAGGCTGGATGGAAGGTATAACAATGAGAAAGGCAAAGTTAATTTATTCATTTCATCTCATCTCCATTTCCAATAAAAAATCTAAACATATATTATACAGTAAACATCTACATGTACAGTAAAATGATAAATTGAAAATTGGGAACTTCCAGAACTAAATTCAATTCAGTTTATTTTCTCAAAATAAAAACAATACAGAAAACCTACAAAATTATGACTATAAAAGTACATTTCATTTACAATTTAAAAAAAGCAGATTGCAGTTACAAATTAAAAGCAATTATTGTAAGAGTAGCAATCAAAAAGGAATCAAGCCCTTATCATGTGGTCGACCCATTGATTTAAAAAAAACATTGTACATGATATGAAGACTTATACATGAAATTAAAGATGATTAACCAACACAGCACAATGGAACATCATAAAAAAGAACACCCAACTAACAGTCAAACAAAAGAAAAACTATTACATCTAAATAAAAGATGATCAAGTCATGAAAGTGCACAAATTGCAGACGAAATTGACCAGACTAATGATTTACGCATTGTGGAGGAAATTACATGTACATTTTGGTTGCCTTTTTAATGCATGAATGCCTCGTAAAGGCTTTAAAACTATGAAAGTGTTGTCAACTTGAGTACTGATGCATAATTTGCACTTTGAAACCAGGATTTTGAATAACCATCAAACTGTTACTAAATAAAATGAAGCCATTCCTGAAAAATAACTGAAAGCAGATGTACCCAAATTTTTGAAGTCCATCATAATTTGGTTTATCTGATGACAAGTTTTAACTTTTTGAAGCTTTTATAACATTGGAACATTTCCCTGTCAACTTATTGTCACACACAAAAGTTCCCCTATTGAGTTCCATTTGCTTACTTGAGCTTTTAAAAAAACATTCATAGCAGTTATCAGCAGTCCTTTCTACTTTCATTTCCCCAACAAATTAAATAAACAAAACTGTTCAACTTTTACAAAGCTGGATCAACTTTACCTCATCCAGGTAGGTGAGCAGCACAGCTTTGCTTGTGTTTCCATTGGGAATGTAACCAGTGATGAGTTTCCGCAGAACGGTGTGGTTGAGTTTGCGTCTCGACGAGGTCAGAGCTCGAATTACCCTGGCCATGTAGTTCTTCTCCTTTGAGGAGACAGCTTTCTCGATGTGCTTCACATGTTCTTTGAAGTCTGAAAGAAAAAGCAAGGAAGCTTTGAAATTAATGTAATACAATTGTGGTGGCTAACCCTTAAAGTAACGCTGTAACCGATCATCGTATCGGCATGCCGATTTCCGATCATGCAGAAAAAATCGGAAGATCGGATCGGTAAAAAAAAAATAAAAAAATAAAATAATCATTTTTTTTCTTTGGAAAATGATCCCAAAAAACATATTTTGGGAAAATAAATGAATAGTTGAATACCAAAGCAACATATATCCATATGAATAAGCCCAAGGTAATCTTGTATGGGTATGCTTTCATTTCAAACTGATTACCTCTCCTTTTACAAAATTACTCGCGGCGATTCTAAGCTCAGTCCCATGTGATTAATTTGGCGTAACCTTTCAGCACATGTTCAGAATCGCCGCGAGTAATTTTGTAAAAGGAGAGGTAATCAGTTTGAAATGAAAGCATACCCATACAAGATTACCTTGGGCTTATTCATATGGATATATGACACACGGGGTACAACGGTACCCCGGGGTACCGCGTTGTGTAGCGCCATCTTGCGTCCAACCGTACCGCAGCTATTGCGTTGTGCATGCAGTGCAGCGCGCGATTGTATGCACGCTATACCCACAGTACAGCCCTAAAAATTAAATAAATAATTAAACAAAATGGTGGATTCTCGTCTGGTACCCCGGGGTACCGTTTATGTCATCATATATATGTTGCTTTGGTATTCATTTTTTTTCCCAAAATATGTTTTTTGGGATCATTTTCTAAAGAAAAAAAAAGATATATATATATTTTTTTTTTGGGATCCGATCCGATCTCCGATCCGATTTCTATCATCGATAAAATTTTGCCGATCCGATCAACCGATCCGATCATCAAGGTCAGTTACAGCATTACCTTAAAGCTAATTTTAGGTTGTCCCTGGTCAGCGGATAAGTGCTAATTTCAAGCATTGACTTTGTGTTAGTCATTTTTATTTTAGTCTCGATTCTTATGGAATTATAATTCAAATAATTAAGGCCAAAGCCCAAGCCCGGGCCAAGGGAAAAGGTGTTATTATTTGATTAAGACTAATAAATAGTAATAGGTTTCCAGTTCTTTTAAAAATGACAATGTAATATAAACATGATATTGATCAAACTTAAAAGGTTTATCAAGTATCAGATATGAACAATTTAATTATTGTCCATTAAATTAATGCCCCAAATTAAACATGTTTTAATAATCTATTTGGGAGTTTTGCATTTGCCCAGATATTGTTCATTGCCATTTCTCATCTGACATCTGTAACTTTCACAACTCAGTCGGATCGCATTCAATTCACATTCAGTCATCACAAACAAATTCAAAATCAAATATCAATAATTTGTTTTAATTAATAGATATGCAAGAGAAATAAACATATTACAATTAAATAGATCCTCATATTATGTTTTACTGTAGCCGCTTCATTAAAAGATCGGTATACAAAGACAGGCTAAAATATTCCGCAGACAAGTGGGATTACAAATTCAGCTGCGGGCAGTCAGACAACTAGCGGAACGGTTCGCTTGACGAGCCCGGCGATTGCGGGCTGTAGCGTGACCAACTACCGCTGAATGATCCCTGCACGGGGAATCAAGGCAATGAATCAGCAATAACGTTGTTCAGAGTTTGATCAAGAATTTTAACATCATGCCTTTCGATAAAATCTGTAAAGTTTATACATATTATCAAAAATTCATCAATAAGTAATTATATTACCACAATAAATATATTCACAGTGTGAAAACTCTTGAATTCTACCATTTAAATTATGCTTTACCTTCCAAAGTCATCATGTCACTCTCTTTTTTACCGGTCGTCGTTTTGCCGTCGTCCGCTTCTGACGTCTCGGATTCATCCTTCATTTCGACGTCTTTAACTGTTTTTGTAGCCATTTTTGCTGGATATTACTTATACACTAGAATGCAAAGAATTTGTTTCCTAACTTCATGTAGAAAATACACTTCCTAAAACCAGAAATGTATGGTCAAGTTGTAGACTTTTAACTAGCTTCGGCGTTTACTCCGCAGAATACACACATGAGTATCGCAAAATGGCAGGAAATTTTAGAATTGCGCATGCGCAGTGACCCCATCCGTACTTTTTGTTACAATTCGAATTGAATGCATTGCATTGCCATAATTTTGTTTCATTTATTTTCACTATCAAAGAAAATTAAGTCAAATAAGAAAAATTATATTTGTATGTCTTTTCTTTAAAAAAATAGAAATGTGTGCTTCTAAAGTGCCTGCAGTGTTAATTCATGTTACCGAGAGTGAGATTTGCTTCACTACAAACAAACATATTACATTTACATGTACTAAATGCAAAATAATGGGAAGCAGACGACGCTGTCTATCAACTTGTGTTTCTTTGTCTCATATAGTTTTCCTATACACAGCTAATATGGTTTGTGCCGTTTGTCTATAAATACCCTGGGTCTAAGGCTACCTAATTACTATAAGAATTACAATTTGTATGCATTTTTTTGGTTAAATGCTCTTGTTTATTGATTTGTACAATACAACGCATCAGTGGCGTAGCTATACGGGGGGGGGGGGGGGGGGGGGGGGGGCACTGGAGGCACCGTGTGCTCCCAGTTATTAAAACAGGAAAGAAAAAATAATATATAAGGGGAAATATGTGAGTTAAATAAGGAAATACGTAAGGTGTGCCCACAATGTATTTCGCTAAACAAATTGTATGTTCCTGTACGTACGGGGCTATATAGTGTAATACTAGGCTTCAATGTATTATTTGCACTTGCAACCATATCCTTCATTTCAAGGCTTTCATTCGTTTCTCTCCTTCTCATTCATAATTTGTTTACATAATTCAACTTTTTTAACAACTATAATGAGCAAGAAGGCCTATAACATGCCGAATTTTTTTTTTATTAAAAAGCGGTTTGTTAAAAAATGACTTAGTAGCCTATATAGGCCTATGCAGGGCAAATAATGGACAGTCAACTGAAGGCATTCGCATTATAAAAGAAGAGCAGGTTATCCCGTT
>JBAMJV010007133.1:0-34836 GCA_037951105.1 Echinarachnius parma
CGTATATAAAAAAGACGCCTCTAATTTGGTTAAAAATTATAGACCCATTTCTTTATTACCCATATTCTCGAAGTTTCTTGAGCGTATTGTATTTGTTTGTTTGTATAAACACTTGGAAAAACATAATATACTCTCAAAATATCAATTTGGGTTAAGACCGAACCACTCTACTAAAAAAGCAGTTTTATATGCAATAGAACAAATAACAACAGTTTTAGAAAAAAAGGAAACTGCAATTGGTATATATTTAGACCTTAGTAGAGCTTTTGATTCGCTCAACCATGACATTTTGTTACATAAGTTAGATACATATGGCATTCGTGGGTACCACACAATTGGTTTCAGAATTATTTTAATAATAGAAAACAGTTTTCATCGTTTTATAATGTTAACTCTGATACTTTATTTTTTGAACTGTGGTGTACCTCAGGGTAGTATTTTAGGACCATTGCTCTTTTTAATCTATGTAATTGAAGTTGTTAACACGTCAGACATTCTATGTATGCTGATGACACAAATATTTTTATATCACATCATAATGAAGATAATATTAAAGAATGTATTGAATGTCGAAATGGATAAAGTGTGTAACTTGTTTAAAGCAAACAAACTCCTTTTAAATATTTATAAAACAAAATTGATGATATTTTGTTTAAATAGACGGACAGAGAAGCGTATATCATTCATTTTGGATGGGAACATTGTTGAAAAGGTTAACCACACAAATTTCTTAGGAATAATAATTGATGATAAATTGTCTTGGTCATATCATATTTATTCTGTACATAGAAAAGCGAGCATTGGCGTTGGTATGATGATTATATTACGGCAGTTTTTACCTTTAAAATCTATTTTTACTCTGTATAATGCCCTAGTCTTGCCCCACTTTAATTATGGCAGTCTTGTATGGGGCGGTGCAGGTTTTTGTTATTTGAATAGACTATTGACCCTTCAAAAGAAAGCTATCCGCCTTGGCTGTAATGCAGATTATACAAATGCGGAATAACAAACCCGAATTTTTTTTAGGAATAGCGAACCTTCGGAATAACGAACCTTCGGAATAACGAACCTTCGGAATAATGCAACAAATGTTCGGATTAAAGGGATAGTTGAGTTCTGGTAAAGAGAGTACAGTTTTGGTCAAACTGAATTTTAGTAACCAAAACTGGCACCATTACTTTACAGACTAATAGTTATAACTCTACCATGCTTGAAAGGAATTCAAAATCACAAACGACTGAGTAAAAAGCCTTTTATCATTCAAACATAGGCGTTCAAACTCAAGATGGCGCTCTCTAAAAACACATTGGTTTAAACCATTTTAAATACAATTTTGTGCATGTGAAGGTTCGTAAAAATAGAGAGATAATCAACAACTATTAACAAACTTTTTTTGAATTTTTTGAAAAGACGAAGCATTTTTTAAAAATTTGTAACGGTTGGTTCAAAACTAGCTAATATTTGTGGGGCCCCACATTTATTACAAATTGTTACGTTTATGGATATTCCAGTCGTTTCTGAACCGATTTTGATCAAATAAAGTTTATTCTGTCAATAAAATATTATGCTCTTTCAAATTTTACACTCAGTTTTTCATTATCTCACAAAAAATGATTATGTGTAGCGCCCTCTCTACCAAAACTTAACTATCCCTTTAACGAACCGTATTTCATTTTCGGATTAACGAACCCTCAGGTATACGAAATTTGCGTGTTCGGAATTACAAACCTTCGGATTAACGAACCTTCGGAATAACGAACTGCACCCGAGATCTTAAGGCCTTGGCCGTAGAAAGACCTCAAATAGCCCGGCCTTTTTAGGGTTAATGCATATGGACACAAGTATACAAATTGATCATACCTTGATGCTATGTTGGGCATGAATTTTGTTTTCTTCTCCAGACACCCACCTGCTAGAAATTGACAACAAGTTGACACCATGTCACTCAATACGCAGTTAAACATTAATTTCTTTTTAACATACTATCCAGTGAACCTAGTTTAAATGTTCTTTATAATGACAAGTACAAGTACAAGTACAAGTATGACAAGTATGACAAGTATACAGCCCTGGAAAAATTATTAGACCAAGCAATTTTTGCTAATTTTTTGACATGTTTTACAATATTTTGTCACTTTAAATACATTTTAAAGAAACAAAAGTTCATAAAATATTATAGGGGGCATATTCAATAGGATAAGGAATGCCAGATTATACCAGAGTCTATCCTGGTATAATGCTAAAGCACAGGCAGTCAGCATCCAAATATTATTTGCTTCTCCAACAGATTTGTATGCCACTTTACAACTCTCACTAATAATCAAAGTGTTAAGACAAGGTACACTAGGAACTCGGGAGACCTGTCTATGATAATCACAACTTACAGGGAAACAAATCAATACATTTTGCACTTTGTATTAACAAATGTATATAAAACCCATACCTTTAATGTACATAGAAGGAATGGACAACACCCATATATACAATTTGTATAAAATTCATGATTTTAATAAAATTGAAAGCAGAAAATATGTGGTAAGTATCACTAGAACCATAACCAACAAAATAGCGTAAAACCTTGAACAAATTGATCAAAAAGTGCTTTGTCAAATACTTTTTCCAAGGTTGTAAATTGCATGCAGGCTTATTACTCAGAAACATATGACATTAATTCAACATGCCATGTTCATACATCATTCACTTGACATGATGTCTGATTGCTTACACATTATATCGTCAGTTTTTACATATGCCAACTAGATCCATTTATATAAATGCAACTTACCAAAAAGGCAGCAGAATAGTGCGGAGTTGATACGTAGATATTAAGTTGTAAGCAGGCTTTACGATATGGCTCTCTATACAGGTAGCTAAGTATCTAACACGCAGAACACAGGAAATTCCTCCACAATTAGACAAGATTATCAGTGGTTAAGGAAGTTAAATCCAAACTATATAGGTTGGTTGATTCCAAAGGATCATTACGTATTCTCAACTCTCCCAATCAATAGCCAGTGGAGACATTGTGACTCCTCGATTGGTTGAATTTACGCCACGCCCTTTTCGCGGCACGTGTGTGAATATGCATATGAAACTATATGGGTTCGTAACAAAATACGATTATGGTCCCTTAACCAGAATAAGGCCCTCCACGAGATTTCTAATTGCTCGGGAACGCGTAGATATGACTACCCGCTGCTTAGTGAATATATATAATGTATATATATTTGTTCAATCGGACCTACATCATGAAGTCACGTGACCTTTTGTGTTTGCATGTCAGCGCGAACGTCGGTAATTTTCGTGATTTGTGTATTAAACTTTCCTCCATTTTAGTTGTTTGTTTTGGGGGTCAAAATATTGGAATTATATTAAGAAATGAAATAAATTAACAAAAACAATACAAAATATAAGTAAAAAAAAAGAGAAATACATTATAAATTATCAAAACAACAAAAAACATAAGGAATAACCTGGCACTTCCAAATTCTTTAGTCATGTTTGTTGTATTATTATTGCAAATGGTCTGAAGAATACATGTATTGACAATTTTTAATATTTAATGTTTAATTATGAAAAACATATAGGATTTATGGGGAAAAATGTGAATTTCATAACCATTTTTGCCCAAAATATCATAAATATGCAAATTAGCAAGATTTTTCAAAAAATTGAAAGTACCATAACATTCTATACACCTCACTTGACAAGCGTCCACATTTAGAAATACCTCAAATAGCACTGCCTGTTTAGTGTGCATTACTTCCTAACTCGTTATATAAATGTTACAATATTCTTAGCTACATTTGCATACATACTAATTGATAGGCGTGGTACTTGGTTGGGAGACGGAGTTAGCGCCTAAAACGTTGCCTATGCGTGCCTAGAAATGAAATACCAGATCCCAACTTAAACTATCCTCAACTAGTAATGACTGCACGATGACTATATATAGTTTTATATTCTATGTATAGTAGACTAAATGCATTTTATGTGTTATGATGATGATATCCTTTATTGTATATTGCCTGAATAGTAAAGGGAAAAACAATGGTTAATTATCAGACATCTAATGATTTATCAGCAGATATATGAATGTTATTACCTAATTCGCACACATAACCAGAAATATGTAAATAAGATAACCCCCCACTCCCCAAAGAAATAGCCATAATCATTCAACTTACTTGACACGCGGCCAATTTTGTACGCTTTACTGACGCCATCCGGGGGCGGGGGCATTATCTCTGCCCGGGCAGAAGAAATACATAAAAAAGTATGTTAAATGGTGGTTCTTTATAGTGAGGAAAGATACAAAGAGATATATTAACATACTTTAAATAGTTATGATATTGCGTGTTTAGCATTCCCACGGTGTTCATGTTTTTGTATCTATTTTTGGTGCCGCGTGTTTTTGTCGTATCTTTTCAAATGTCTTATACGTAAACAAGATTTGTTCTATAGAATGATATGGTTCATGCTCACGTGATTATAGCTATAAAACTGTACTCTCTGTACCAAATACTTTGCTCAAATAGTAGGCTTGTTAAGAGATCCGTCACTGCATTTTGGGGTACGATTCTTTTACAAATCACCCATATTCCTTGAATGAAAAGAAGAAAATTCGTCCAAAGAAACACTCTGTATGTATGCAAATTAGGCATAATTTCCATAATTTATGCAAATGTATTAATGGAAATGGGATATTTATGACAATGGTGTTTTTTTAAAGATATTGGACAGAACATATTCCCATGAATAAATCTTCATTAATTAGGCCTCATTTGCATAGATGCAAAGTGTCTCATTGGGTAATTGTTCTTCTATTGATCCAAGGAATTTGATCTCTCAAACATGTCAATTAAAACACAATTTTTCAGAGAATATCTCATTCCCATGAATACATGTGCATAATTTGACTGTCTCTTTAGATGAATTTGTATCTTTTGATTCAAGGAATAAGTATGACAAGTTAAACAATCGTACCCCGAATTGCAGTGAACACCCATATTTTTGGGTCTTAACAAGCCTACTAAAACTGAATTTTAGTAACATAAAGCTGCGCGCTTCAAGATATTTATTTTTGTTGTGAGGTAGTAAAAGGCTGAGTGTCATATTATTTGAAAGAACGGACAGAATAATATTTATTTGATCAAAATCGGTTCAGAAACAGCTGCAATATCAATACATATATTCGATCAAAATAAATGGGGGATTCCTCATTTTGTTGATGATTTAGGAGGAAAACATAAAATGCTAACAATTTTCTCTTTGTTAATGCTTCCTCTAATTGGTTGCATCAAATGATTTTTGATTGTTACTGTTTTACTTAGTAAAATTGTAATTTTTCATTCATTTCGAACATGGTTGAGTTAAATTATTAGTTTTAATGTAATGGTGCAGGTTTTAGTTACAGAAATTTAGTTTGACGAAAACTGTACTCTGTTTATTAAACCAAAGCTCAACTATCCCTTTGATTTGATCAAGACAGTACGGTTTTGAGGGGAGGGGTGGGGGAGGGGGTGGGGAGGGAGGGGGGGGGGGGGGGCAAGAGACCCCCTGCCAGTACGCCAGTGCATCCCGTAGTGATTAAATCAAACGTCTGATTATGTTAGGGCAAATTATAATGTTCAATTTTAACATTGCTGCGTCTTGATTAATTAATCTACAACAATCGAACCTTTTATGAAACGGGGCCCAGTGAGATCGTTGTTTACAAATTCCCATTACATCAATAAAATCAGTACCAAAACGCACGCATAAGTATTACAACAAATCCTGCAATCTTTACACTAACTCATTGTGCTGGAGAATATAAGCTCTCAATCGTTAGTTATTTAAAGCACAATGAAATCCAGACAAATTGTTGTATGCACTATAAGACACCAAAATATAATGAATAGTCCCTGAAAATTTGAGCACTATCGGTCAAGAAATAAGAAAACTATGGCTCTTTGAAAAGAGCCATGTATTTCTTCAAGTTACTCAAATTGGCAACGCACTGTGGCAAAGTTGTGGACAACTCCCATTTTTGTATACATTTTGTACACAAAATTTCCATTTTGTTAAATTTTCTCAAAATTTATGTTTACCCTTCGTTTGAGTTCAACATATGTTTTGTAGAATGCTTTTATACATAACATATCATGAGTTGGGGGAATGAAAAAATGTGACTATGAAGAAAACTGTAAAAATGGGAAATTTTGTGTACAAAACATATGGGGAGTTGTCCACACACTTATCAGAGTGCGTTGCCAATTTGAGTACCCCATAGGAATAAATGGACACTTTCAAAGAGCCGTAGTTTTCTTGTTTCTTGCCCGATTATGCTCTAACTTTCAGAGATTATTCCTTTTAATCTCCTTAAGACTATGAAAGCAACATTTTGATTGGGTTTCATTTCATTATTGAAGATAGATTATCGCATTATCAATAGAAGATAATCACCACATTGAACCTCAGTAAGGTTCACAAGGAGTGTACAACAATATTCTTGGAGAGTGATGTACTCATCGAAAAAGAAAGCTTAGTATTTGGTACATCACTTCGCCATAATAGCTGGGCATAGATAGCGGTTCAGCGGGAAGAGCGTCATTCCCATACGTGGGAAATGCTCGATTCGAAACCGTGACCTAGTCGGTTTATCATCCCCCAGAAACACACATGATACGTGCTGCCTCTTGCAAAGTTTCTTTCCTTTTTTCTGAAACGCATTGTGGAAAATAAACATTGAATCGTTAGTAGAGGTTTTGGAAGATATCGTATAATAACCACCCCAAAGTTCACCTGCATGTGTCTCTACAACAACCAGAGTACTAAACGTAAAGATATTTTAATCCGAAGATTAGACATATGCCTAAGGCTGTTCAACTAATATACTTCGTGCACAAAATTAAATATTTCGAAAGTCGGAACTTTAAATAGGATTTAATTTAAACTCAAAGGAATTGTAGTAAACCTACTATATTTATCATACATTTTTGAGGATCTAGAAATTAACGACACTATGTGACACGGGATTACGTCAATCACTCATTGTGTGTTGTAGTACCTTTCTAACGACAGGCGTTTGAGGAATAAAAGAAAAGGCCGTTATTGGGGCGTTAATTATTGGTCTTTATGTCGGCACACCACTAAGTTCAAAGTGTTATTCTATGGCAAACTGTATTGGTGGAATATCATATTGTGCATTAGTTCAAACATATTTTTTTTAGCATCGCTTGATTGGATATAAAAGCATCACGATGACTCCCCGGGCAATATAAAGAACTAGCCTGGCTTCAGGGTTAATTGCTGGTTCTTCACCTGGAATGTAATGTACAAAAGAGAATAAGAATAGTGAATCAAGATACATAAAGATAGATTAGCATGAATACCTTAAAAGCTTAGTGACGATATTGCATGTTTGCCTTTCCCACGGTAGGGATTTCTATTTTTGTCTGACTGTTGTATGGTAAACAAAAACGGTAAAGGGAAGTGTTTCTCTCGCTGCCCTCGTATGTTCATATCATCTAGATTTTTAAACTTTAATATTCGACTTTGACTAATATAGGTTTTCACATTCATTTTAACACTTTCGTCATTCAATTTAATTAATTCGTCATTCAAATTCGTCCCGAGGAACCACCATACCGGAAATCCCAACTTCAATTTCGTCTTTCGTCGATCAATTTCACACAAAGATCACACAATTTAGTCATGAGTCACACATTTTTGTCAATTGCAAATCAAATTTGTCGGTCACAGTTGCTGAACACATAAAAGCGAAAGCAATTTCGTCAGTTGGGAACCAATTTCGTCAAAACTCTATTCAAATTCGTCCTATGTATTTACACTGTAATGTTCTGTTCTATATTGTCTTGGTGTAACTGCTAATTGTAACATTATTCAGTTAGGGGGTAACATACACATGTATACACTCGATAACAAACTCACATGCACAAAACATACGCACACACTTACAAACACACATACATTTGCACACATGATACAAACACACATACATTTGCACACATGCATGTGTGCACACCAACACGCACAATTGAAGTTGGGATTACCGCTCTGGTGGTTCCTCGGGACGAATTTGAATGACGAATTAATGAAATTGAATGACGAAAGTGTTAAAATGAATAGGAAAACCTATATTTAGACTTTTCATTTGTCAATTTAGCAATATGTTCTCATATTCGAGGCAGTGCAACATGGTGATTTTCCAATTTACAGACCTCGACCATTACTCCAGTATATATGTAAATAAAAATATGTACACTTGCATGGATTCTATCAAGCAGGTTCAAACCATAGAGTAACTATAATATAAAGACTAGAGAGTGAACTCTGCCAAAAAATCTGTCAAATTAGAAGCGATTTATCTAGGTCTTGAATATTCATGAGGCGCCGGATGATCCCATGTAATGCTATTTCTCACGTAAAAGTATTTGAAGTGTTTTGAAACTGTACAGCAGCGAAATTCTACTGAGCATGCGCAGTTCAACTTGCGCGCTGTATTTATATGATTTGCATATTTACGCACAAATTTTCTCATTAGCATATCATTATTATTCATGAGATGTTTTTTCTCTCATAAAAGCACGTGTAGTGTTTATGTACTATGTTGATTATGCTCTCCAATTATACAGTATGTTTTTGTTTATAATTCCCTTGCTAAATGTACCATGTACAGCTTTGAGTTCTAATTTAGTCTTCATCAATAAAGACAAAAATCCTACTGTTATGGGGCCAATTGTGTATGGGGGTGTAAGTTGGCATTCTAAACTGTTTTATAATTGGTGGAAATTGTTCTTATGGATTAGGCAATTTAATGGTTTAGATTGTTGTCTTTATTGTCAACAAGACTAGAGAGCAGCAATTAAGTTGTTGACCCCCCCCCCCCCCCCCTCAAAGAAAAACAAACCCAACAACAACAAACAAACAAACAACAACAAATTCACCTAAATTAATCCAACAGGTTACTTCTGGTTCTAATGTGTGCCACCACCAACATCACTATCAAACTTATCACTGATTATAAACCATCACAACTTAATTGATGTCATTCGATCACCATCGTAGTCATATTATTACTGCACATGCATGTCATCATAGCCTGTATCTAAGTAATTGTAGGCCTGTCAGAATACACTTCTAAACAGCATTCACTTTTAATTGCACACCCTCTCATACCACACATACATAAATATACATGATAAATGTTCATTATAGGTTTCCATTAACATTCATTCATTCATTCATTTATTGATTTCTCATAAAATATACAATATACAAGGTAAAATGTGTCAGGAAATCACATAAAAAAGCCAGAGGCTTGAGAGGGAGTGATTCCCTATATACAAATACATAATATAATATAATGTTATACACGAAAAAACAAAACACTTAGGGTAAACTAACTACATTAAATCAAGAAATTACAAATAAATAAGCTAAAAATCCAACACCCCTAACCCCCCCCCCCCCCCCGATGGAAATAATTGAACATCATGGTAATTAATAAGCATTGACAAAATGTTTTTTAAACTTAGACCTGAAAGAACTTGTCATATTTACATTTGTTGTTTTCATATTTAATTTAAAAAAAACAACAGTAATATATAAAATAAACAGACCAAAGAAAATATAACCAACCCAGTATAACTCCGGGGGAGAGGCGGCGGATTCATTATAGCTATACTGTTTGAAATATTAACACCATAAATCCTGATGTATTAAGTCTGTGCAAAAGTACTCTGAAATAAATGAGAATGTTACTAACCCCTTTACTACTATATAATAAATATTGCATCAAAATTATATTGTTTAACAAAAACCATCTTTAAAGGAATAGTTGAGTTTTGGTTGAGAGGGCGCTACACAATATAATTTTGTTGTGAGAAAATGAAAAACTGAGTGTCAAATTTGAAAGAGAATACAATTTTAATGGAAGAATAAACTTTATTTGATCAAAATCGGTTCAGAAACGGCTGAAATATCCATAAACATAACCATTTGTAATAATTGTGGGGCCCCACAAGAATCCGATAATTTTGAACCAGCCGTTAAAATTCGTTTTAAAATGCCTCCTCTTTTCAAAAGAGTTTTTTTAGATTATTTTTTTTTTATTATCTCTCTATCTAATTACTATTTTAACAAAACATCACATGCACAATATTTTATTTAAAATGGTTTAAACAAATGCGTTTTTTGAAAGCACCCTCTTCAGTTTAAACAGCTCTTTTTGAATGATAACAGGCTTTTTACTTAGTCATTTGTAAATTTGTATTCCTTTTGAGCATGGTGGAGTTATAATTATTAGTTAGTAATGTAATGGTGTAGGTTTTGATTACTAAAATTCAGTTTGACTTAAACTGTACTCTCTCTACCAGAACTCAACTATCACTTTTATAATTCCCGGCAGTAACTTGTGATTTAATTATTACACTAAAAAATGTGAATTTTTAAATATTGAATCTAATGAAGACTTTGTTAAAATGAACCAATACTTTAGCACCAGTAAAAAAAAAAATAATAATAACCAGGGTCGGTATTCAATTCAATACTTTAAAATACAAATTTACTTAGCATTTTTCTAGGCTGAGAACTTCGTTTTTTTAGAATTTTACTTCAGTAAGTCTAAATTAAATATTTGAAGAGATAATGACACCAAAATTTGGGCAACATTTTCAGTTGATGAAATAATCAAAGCTCAGTTTTGGCCAAGTAATCTACATTTTTACTTGTATGGAATCAAATGCCGTCCCAGAATTAAACCTCTCGCCTTATTTAACATTTTGTTGGCTGTTTTACAAAAAGAGGTCAAACCGGTCTTTTAGAAACCACCTGTTAATAGCAACCATATCCTGTCTGCAATGGCCACAAAAGTGATCTAATGCAGAGGAAAAGGTAGAGAACCTATGTAGAGATCACCTGTCTACACTCTACAGTGGCCTATTTTCTTAGTTCCATGGATGGCCACTATACACAGGTCAATATCATTTTCTGTTTTTATAATTGTTCTGATGTGTGTGTGCCTATTCAGCACCATATTTGTAGACATGGCCGATCTTCCATGGGCTCCCTTAAATCATTCCTCGAGTCCTCTGGCTTGCTGTCCATGCAGTCTGTTCACCTTGATACTGGTAGAACTTGATCTGTTGAATCAAGAAAAAATACACAAAGCAAAACATTCGTTACTATAGAAACTAGAAGTATTGGTTTAATTTTGAAAGGTGTGTGTACTTTATACCACTCTAGCTCTGTGGGTGTCTATTTTGTTTGCTTCTAAAGTTTAATTCCATGAGGTAATTACTGTTTCCTAGAATATTGCTTCATAAAATTTGCAAGACATTTAATTTTATCTTAGATATAATGTAAACAAATACAATCATTAAAAAATAACCTTGTTATAAATATAGCAGGGAGTTGTATTTTGTATGCCATAATTTCAATTGAGATATATATCAAATCTTTTCACCAAATGCAGTAATTATAATATTAATATTTACGAATTAGAATAGTACAAACATCTAATATCACTATTTGTTATACAAATTGACAGAAATGTAATCAGTAAAAAAAAAGTTGATTACCTGTTGGGTGTGATGATCCACGTCATGCATTGCCAATGGGTGAAAAGGAAGAGAGTTGACATGAAGCACACCTTAGCCGAAGGAATCTCCAACAAATGAAGCACCAGAATCAGACTGCTGTAAACGGAAGAAATTAACAAAATATCTACATTAATAATAAACAAACATAAATCCGATTATAAATTTGTTTATATCACAGTAAATACTCAATTCAAGAGCACTTAGACAGTGTCCATCGTTGGATTTTCGAACCATCAGTGCCAGTTCACCAAATAAAAAAGAGGAACCAGTAATTTGCTTTGAGACGAGTCTAAAATAAGTCTACAATCATAATTTCACATAGAATCCTACTAGTAGTACTACCACAATAAACATAGATTCATGCAAAATTATCAATCATTTTAAAAATCATCTATCATCAACTATCATCTAGCTCAGCAGTTTCCGGACCCTGCACAAGCAGAAATTGTACTACTCTATTCATTGTCTCTAGACCTGAAAAACAGTCTCTCTATATATTCCGACAGTTGCTCCACTGACTGCTCCATTTAGGGGTAGTACAGTAAGTCAGTATAAGTTTTATTTTTAAAGAACAACAACACATAATAAACCACACAAAGAGTTGGTTATTTCTGACTAGACCAGGTCCAGCCACTATCTTAATATGGCCCTAATCTAATTAGGCCTTAGTACGTACGTATTAAACACTAACAATAACATGTACACAATTGGTTTATGAATGACCGTAATGAGAGTAACTAATGAACCACCCAAGGCCAAGGGCAAGGCCAAGACCAAGTAACCAAGTTAATTATTGGGCCACGACCGCTGGCACTGATTCCCATTGTCTACCGACTGTCTAGAATCTAGTGTGATTTGGATTTCTTTTTAAAAAGTTTTAATCACTTCAGTTACCAAAATCAGTCTGTGTTCCAGTGTTTCCAGATATTAGAATGAGAGCATGAGCCTGACTGAGCCTGAGGACTGAGGACCGGCCTAGTCCTACCCTAATTCCTAGACCATCTTTGCCTTTTAAAAGCCAAGGCTTAGCCTTAGCCTTAGGCTTTGGTAGCTGGCCAGTACAAGTTGAAAGTCACAGACTCGTATCAAACTTCATTCAATTAGTTAGATTTGAAAACTAGTAACATTTAAACTTGTTTCTTCAATAATTTCTGACTAATTACTCGATTAAATTGATATTGAGACTTGACATGATGATACTGATCTTTATTTAGACTCTCAAAACCAACATTTAATGGCCTGACCATTCGTTTTTGTGTCTACAAAATCAAACTTTCGCTTATTATTAAGTTGCCTGAATGCAGCAGCAAGACTGTACTAGGAATCTAGGTACGGTCCTACATACAATTTGTCCCAGCGGCTGGTGGCCCAGCAAAACACTAAATATCGCTATCTACCGTAGATAACGACCTACGCACAGTGGAAGGGTTAACTGACTAAAGCGTAAAACCTTATGAGGATTTTAGGCACACTTACCGATATTGCTGTAAACTCTTGATGGTTCAAATACTGCGTTCCGTTCCACTCAATATTCTGGACCCGATGCTCATAAAATTAGGCATTCAAAATGCCTCTTTGCGCCACAAAATGATTTCCAATTCCGATGATGGGTTGAGAAATTTGTACTGTCGCACTAAATACGTGTGGAC
Organism: Echinarachnius parma; assembly: GCA_037951105.1. Taxonomy (NCBI): domain Eukaryota; kingdom Metazoa; phylum Echinodermata; class Echinoidea; order Clypeasteroida; family Echinarachniidae; genus Echinarachnius; species Echinarachnius parma. Next base: position 13,256 of record JBAMJV010007133.1, read on the forward strand.
AATTTGACCGCAATAAATCAGCTGATTAGCGATACTTCGCGATATTATCGATACTTAATTATTCCTTACTGATAATTTCATAGACATTATGCATGGAAAAACTTGACTAATAAGGCATATCCATTACTAAATAAGGTAAAAGTTATGACGAAATTCGTCATGAATATTCATCAAAATGTATTATTCTGCGCATGTGCGAAGAAATTTCGCTTTCCCTACAAATAATGTTGGATTAACAGTTAAGAGATATGAGGGAGGGCAAGCGAACAGCTCATGAATATTCAAGACCTAGATAAATCGCTTCAAATTTGACACTTTTTTAACACGTACGTCTATGGAGAGTTACCCCCCCTTGGTTCAAACACAAGGATATAATTCAAACCTAGACCCAATAGACCGCTTCTGTAATGTATGCAAATACTATGCGTATGACGTCAGACTCATAGTATTTGCATACATTACAGAAGAGGTCTATTGCTTGGTTCCTTTTTTGTTCTGACCGAGAATAAAAGGCCTGAATAAAACTGATGATATGGTTGCATACTTTCAATTGTTTCGGTAATACATGTTTAGCTTTTCCACCTTGGAAATATAAGGTTTTTGACATGTACTGCTTTCAAAAATTGTCTACCTCTAACAGGTAAACACATTTTTGCATAAATCGTTGATCTAAGCCCACGGGTGTTCATCTTATTTTTCATTGACAGCCATATGGCAGCCATTTAGAAATGGAAATTAATTCATACGTCGATGAATGCAATAAATCAGAATATACATTTTGGGAGCTTACAAGAAAACACATGAAAGACCTGTGAATAAACAACAATATGTGACATGGCCAACCACTCATTGTGTTATATACAGGGTGGCCCAACAACAATGGAATGAGGCACTTTCTAAAATAAAGTAACACAGTGATTATGTCCATCGGATAGGGTGTCCTTTTCAATGAAAAACGATACCAAGAACGATTGGTTGTGTAGCTTTTGTGTTAGGGGGCTGTGAGTGACACAATGTCAAGAGCCCACTTTTGTCAAGTTTTACCAAGTCGGTGTCTCTAAAGGCCTGGGGTGGTATTCTGTAAGTTCATCCTTGAGTTGCTCTTAGGAGTTGCTCTTAAGATCAACTCTAAGAGCTCCCTAAGATGTGCCTAAGTGGTATTCTGTAAGTTGCTCTTAGGACGATCTTAGCATGAATAATGAATAATTAATTAGCTCATAAATATTCATGAGCCACGCCCATTAATAACCATTCGACCAATCATCGTCTTTGTTTTCATTGATGAACAACTAATCATTTTGCAGAATTGTCAAGTAGATACCACGTGGCCACATCGCGATTGATTGATTGATGGTTTGATTGATTGATTGATTGATTGATTGATTGATTGATTGATTGATTGATTGATTGATTGATTGATTGATTGATTGAGTGAGTGAGTGAGTGAGTGGATATCGTTCATGGATATTTTTTTTCTTCACATTGTTGCAAAGTATATTACAGTACTACAACATATTTGTTAACAGTATGACATTATAACAGCAGTTATATTACTCATTTAAACAAACTTCAGTTAATAAAGAAATGTGTAATTGAACAAACTCTCATAGAAAATAAATATAAGTTTAAGCGTCCTTTATTTCCTTGAGATGGAATTAAGATGTAATTGAGATGTAAATAATATCTGCTTATCTATAAGTGTTTGAAGAAAATATTTGTTCATACTTATTGTTACATGTTTTAAATACCGACACGTATACAATTTATTGCTCAAACTCTCAAGGAGCAATAATAAAAACGTGCATTTATGAAGTCAATTTCAGTCAATCATTATGTTACTGAGCAATATAGATGGTACATGAAAGTGTGTTGCGCGCATCGTGCGCGCACCGACAACGCGCAATAAGTGATTTGCGCGAAAAATATGCTTATGCCTTAGCAACTGTGTACCCCATAGAATTAATTATGAATAAACAAACCAACCCGTTTATAAACGGGTTTGTTTGTTTATTCATACCCACTGTACCACACCTAGTAACAGAATAATTCGTCCAAAATTGCATTACGTCAACTGCAGTCAAACATGTCATCAAAGTGCGTTGCGAAAATGCAACGAAAGTTGTAGATAGGAGCATCATAGAGGGAGAATTTTCTTCTACTTTTTAAAATTGACCTTTGCGATTTAGCTTCTCCTGCCGCCGCCAAAATTGATATAACAATAATTCGTCGGCCATTTTGATCACGCGTTCTAAAAACAACAAAAAAGTAAGTCTCCCCCCCCCCCCTAATCAAAATAGCGTAAAAAAAGTTTTGAGCAAAATAACTTGGCAGAATTGTTTCTACACTTATTGGCTAACTTCTCTGTGAAAATGAGATTGATCCGTCAAGTCATGCATGAGTGAGCACACATTAAAGGCAAAATTGTCACTTTTCAAAAGTCACAAGAGTCAAAATGTTACTCACTCATGCATGACTTGACGGACCAATATAATGTTAAAACAGAAGTTAGTCAATAAGTGTAGAAACAATTCTGCCAAGTTATTTTGCTCAAAACCGTTTCGTTAAAAAGTTACGCTGTTTTGATGAGGGGGGGGGGGGACTTCCTATTTTTGTTGTGTTTAATTCAAACTAAGACTGGTTGTAGGCAGTCTTAAGATAAGATCAAAAAGTTGCTCTTATCTTCATCTACACTTAAGTTAAGAGCAACTTTTCAGAGTTGGTCTTAAGAGCAACTCTAAGAGCAACTTACAGAATACCAAAGTTGCTCTTAAGATCAACTTCACCTCCTAAGATCCTTACAGAATACCACCCCTGGTCACACAGGACACGACTAGACCCACGAATGCAGTACGCATTAGTACGAATCGGTAAAAAGGTAGAAATCGTACACGATTTGCCGAAGATTTCTACCTTTTTACCGATTCGTACTAATGCGTACTGCATTCGTGGGTCTATAGTCGTGTCCTGTGTGACCAGGCCTTTAAAGACGAATTACGAATAACATAAACTTGACTTGAGGATTTTTGCGGAAGTTGAGAAATTCAAAGATTATTGCCTTGTATCTCTAATATTTGACAATGTTTTTGCATGGGAAGCTAGAATAATCTTCATCAATACTAACCTAATACCTCATGATAATTTCATTTTGAAAGACACATAATTGTACTTTCTAGAGTAATATTTGTGTAAATCGATCACTTTCTTACCGCATCATAGTGATTTTAAGGCGGCATCACAGATCGTGATCAAAGCGGCGAGAGTCCTTAATACTCCTTTTGTTCATGCATTGTTTGAATACATTAACTGGCGATAGATCTCGTGTTTGAAAATTCTTGGTGCAAGTCAATGGGGGCATATGTGAGTGTGTATCACAATACCAATTGTCATTTACACCTGGTTTACAGGAGCTTGGTCTCGATATGCATTGTCTGCTAACTCATCACTTATAGCCCGGTCACATATCAACGGATTGCATAAACGGACGTCAAACAGAGAGCTAAATTTTCCATCCGTTCGTCTCCGTTCGTATGCGTTTCTTGTCCGTTCCTTGTCCGGTGCTGTACGTTGTTCTATGTTTTGTACATAAAGAAATGGAGACGACTTTGATTACCGGATAATTTCATTTCGCAAATTTTCTATTCGTTGGGCATTCGTTTCCGCTATCCTTTGATATCTGACCGGGCCATTAACGGTTAGCGAATGGAGAACACGGTCTTAGGTTTCAGGTCTTAGGTTCATTTACGTTTATCATGAACTGGCTTATGAAATATGTTAGTACCTTGATGATGCACCTGACCGGGCAGCGATTTTTTTTTCCATTTGAATTTTTTATAATGATGAATATCGATGAATACATCAGAATATACATTTTGGGAGCTTACAAGAAAAAAAAAACATGACAGACCTGTAAATAAACAACAATATGTGACATGGCCAACCGCTCATTGTGTTATATACAGGGTGGCCCAACAAAAACGGAATGGGGCACTTCCTAAAATAAAGTAACAAAATGATTATGTCTATCGGATAGGGTGTCCTTTTCAATGAAAAACGATACCAAGAACAGTAATTTTGGCCGTGTAATGTTTGTTTTAGGGCGCTGTGAGTGACACCATGTCAGGTGCCTATTTTTGTAAATGTTTACCTAGTCAGTGTCTGTTAAATCGCACTTACTGCCGGTGATCCGCGCACTTTTGTTAGTGTGTATTCAACTGTGTACGTAGAGAATGGGCATAGTTGTTTAACGCTATGACGAGCAAGATGTGCGATTTATCGGGCACCGACTTGGTAAAAATTTACAAAAATGGGACTGTTCTTGGTATCGTTTTTCATTTATTCTGACATTTTTACCTGACACCTAACTGCAGACTTAAAAAAGTTTGTTTTAATACAATTGAATCTAAATAACATGTAATTAGAACTTATTAGAAGATGTAGCTACTGTAAATTAGTAATATTCATAAATATGCAAAAAGGGGAAGCCATCTTGGATTTCACGGTGTTGCCCATACGGCACATGCAAATGAATTCCTTTCCCCAAATTACCCTGTCATGATTGTTTAGATTACTATTGTACTATTCCTAGATGGAAAATGACCACTGACCTTATTTCAGAAATATGCAAATTAGCAAATTAATCTTTTTAATCGCCAAAATGAACCCTGGGATCCAAAATTAAAAATGGCAACAACGCTTTTCTCATTAGTGATATATTTAGATCAAATTACAAACTATTGCCATGATTATATACAAAAAAATCACAACATTTTTTTGTTTTTTACATTTGGGGATAAACTACATACCAACATTTTCGGTTTTACTGTAGTTCGGGCTTACATGTACGAGGGAAGGGTTATCTTCTTTACCCCCTTTCAACTATTTACCAGGATAAACGTACCGTAGCTGAGTTGTTGCTAAATGGATGTTCATTGTAAACTATATATAATGCCATTTTAACCTGCATATTTGGAGTTAAAACCGCCTTTGAAGCCCTGTTAACATGAACCTTTGATACGATGTTCAGAAGATTGATATGCAGCTGCCAGAATAGAGCTTAGTTTGATAGGCGCCAGTGTGGTGGGGTGATAATAGTTGCCATGTTTTCAATCAGATTCATAATTATGGAACGTCCTATTTACGTCTGTGAGACCGTACCAGGTAACACCTTAACCTATTGTGCAATGTCATAATGCAGGTCACTAGCTCCTGATTGAATGATTAACGTTTAGAAACATACTTTAATCCACATAAATCAAAGTCGTTGACAGAGACTGCTTTTTGGAGGACAAATACCATTTAAACTACATTACGGACAATACATGCCGCATTTATTTTTCACGAGTAGTTCCTGCTTCGTGAACATTCACTTGACAGTATGCCGATAAAAAAATAAATACAAACATACCCAGAATATTTCGAGTTCATTGATCTATAACTCACCGTGTACTAAATCCACAATGTGTAGTATAGCGCCGTTTTGACCCATTCGACTTAACTTTTCTATAGAAAGTCAACATTTCCTATATTTTAGTTTGTAGTACATCATTTGATATAATACATTATGTGGATTCAATAGTTCATTGTCTAGATAGTTTGGTTCGTGTGTCCTGTGTAATCTGATCAGAATCATGTAAGATTTAGTACATTAACGGCACATGCTACAAAAAGCATTTGGCCAACAGTTTAGAAACCGTGGAAGATGCAAAGAAACTGTTATGAAACACTTCATTCACAGGTGTCAGGGTTGTGGTTCAACATTATCTAGCCAATGACCTTCATGAAAACGGGTCCTGGATGTGTAGTCTAGTAGGAAATAGGGGTTCCCATGCACCCCCCTAAAAACATTTTAGGACCCCTAGTATATCCTCTTAAACAATTTAGATGTTAACAGCGAAAAAAAAGGTCACTTTGGGTCAAATGGGCATATTTCCAAAATGGCCGCCAAATATAACAAATATCATATTTTTTCATTAAAGTAGATTCTGGTCCATTTTCAATTATGTTTGTGTATGTAAGCTGATACATGGATTAAGTTAAACTGTTAGCATCATCCCCGGAGATATCAAAGGTCAATGTCATGTTTAAAGGTCAAAGGTCAAACGATTTGTGTTCGAAATAGGCAAATAATGAATACAAATTGGTATAATACTTAGTCATGTTAATTTGTATGCAAAATAAAGGGGTCATGTATCAATATAATTATTTTTCCTCCAACATAAATGTCCTGTTATGCCGGAAAACTCATCTTGACCATTTAAAAGCGTTCAATAGGACTGTATGTTCACGACAATTGAAACAATACCATGTCACATATTGAAAGAAAACGCACAAGATTAATACAGACTAATACATACTTATAAGCATAACATGTGTAACAGAAAATGTTAAAATCAATTATAGGCCAATGGTCATGTCAAAGTCACATGTGAAGGTTAAAGGTCAAGGTCACATATCAAGGTCACGTGACAAGGTCAGGGTCACGACATAGTTATATTTGATATCTGATGACAACATGCTTAATGTAGATTATAGTAATAATAATGATCTTTTACATGTACACATCAGCTCAAATAAAGAATCCAACAGATATAAGTACTAGAGAGGCGGTTAATTGTATGTGCACAGCCTTTGAAGGTTTTGAGACCAACGTTTCGAATGTTACCAACAACATGGTCAAGAAGAAAATGCCATACTTATATTGCACAGTGGATAAAGCTCCCGGGGGGGGGGGGGGGGGGGGGGTCTGTCCTCATAGAAAGGGGGGTATCATGCGTGACCAAGGACTTGCCAAAAGCACCCTAAACGAGTATTTGCGTGGTGCAAAAAATACACCCTAAGTAAGAATGATTATCGGTAATTTGATACCCTAAGCAAGTAATCAATTTTTGGTAAACCCCTAAGCAAGTATTTTTGATACCCTAAGCAAGTAATCAATTTTTTGTAAACCCCTAAGCAAGTCATAACTATATTTGATACCCTAAGCAAGTAATCTTTTTTTTGTAAACCCCTATTAAAAGCAAGTGATAACTATTTTTGATACCCTAAGCAAGTAAGCTGAGTTTTTGAGACCCTAAACGAGTAATTCATCTTTTTGAGACCCTAAACGAGTAATTCATCAGCCTAAAAAAGATACTCTTTTTCCTGATTTGGGGTGATTTTGAGACTCTATTCGAGATACTCGAGTATCTCGCCTGATCGTAAAAAACCACCCTAATTACTCGTTTTCTTGGTCACCCCCCTTTCAATGAGGACAGACCCCCCCGGGATAAAGCTTCTTTCCAACGAGTATGTCCTGACTTCAGGGGTAGTGACTGCATATTTTGAGGGCAGTTCGCAGCAGGTGGTGGTGTGTACAGCTTGCTATCAAAGAAGACGCATTTAATTTCAAGCTCATTCTCGGTGGCTCATCCTCAGTACCAGGTTAAACCGCACATTAAACAAGTCAAACCGCACATTTAACAAGCCAAACCGCACATTAAACAGATCAAACCGCACATTTAACAAGTCAAACAGCACATTTAACAAGCCAAACCGCACATCTAACAAGTCAAACCGCACATTTAACAAGTCAAACCGCACATTTAACAGGTCAAACCGCACATCTAACAAGTCAAACCGCACATTTAACAAGTCAAACCACACATTTAACAAGTCAAACCGCACATTGAACGCAGTTTAACTTGTTAAATGTGCAGTTTAGCTTGCTAAATGTGCGGTTTGGCTTGTTAGATGTGTGGTTGACTTGTTAAATATGTAGTTTGACTTGTTAGATGTGCGGTTTGGCTTGCTAAATGTGCGGTTTGGCTTGCTAAATGTACGAATTGGCTTGTTATGTGCGATTTGCTTGTTAAAGTGCGGTTTGACCTGTTAAATGTGCGGTTCGACTTGTTAAATGTGCGGTTTGGCTTGCTAAATGTGCGGTTTGGCTTGTTAAATGTGTAGTTTGACTTGTTATATGTGTGGTTTGGCTTGCTAAATGTGCGGTTTGACTTGTTAAATGTGCGGTTTGACCTGTTAAATGTGCGGTTCGACTTGTTAAATGTGCGGTTTTGCTTGCTAAATGTGCGGTTTGGCTTGTTAAATGTGCGATTTGACTTGTTAAAGTGCGGTTTGACCTGTTAAATATGCGGTTCGACTTGTTAAATGTGCGGTTTGGCTTGCTAAATGTGCGGTTTGGCTTGTTAAATGTGTAGTTTGACTTGTTAGATGTGTGGTTTGGCTTGCTAAATGTGCGGTTTGGCTTGTTAAATGTGCGGTTTGACCTGTTAAATGTGCGGTTCGACTTGTTAAATGTGCGGTTTTGCTTGCTAAATGTGCGGTTTGGCTTGATAAATGTGCGATTTGACTTGTTAAATTGCGGTTTGACCTGTTAAATGTGCGGTTCGACTTGTTAAATGTGCGGTTTGGCTTGTTAAATGTGCGGTTTAACCTGGTACCGAGGATGAGCCACCGAGGATGAGCTTGATATCATGTGCGTCATCTTTGATAACAAGCTGTACACACAACAACCTGCTGCGAACTGCCCTCAAAATATGTAGTCACTACCCTGAAGTCAGGACATACTCGTTGGACAGAAGTATGGAATTTTCTTTTTGACCATGTTGTTGGTAACATTAGAAACGTTGGTCTCAAAACCTTCAAAGGCTGTGCACATACAATTAACCGCCTCTCTAGTACTTGATTATATCTGTTGGATTCTTTATTAAATATCAATTTCATTTGAGCTGATGTGTACATGTAAAAGATCATTATTATTACTAGAATCTACATTAAGCATGCTGTCATCAGAGATCAAATATGTTGTGATCCTGACCTTGTTACGTGACCTTGACATGTGAACTTGACCTTTAACCTTGACCTGTGACCTTGACATGACCATTGGCCTCAATTGATTTTAATATTTTCCGTTACACATGTTATGTTTAAAATTATGTATTAGTCTGTATTAAGCTTGTGCGTTTTCTTTCAATATGTGACATGGTATTGTTTCAATTGTTGTGAACATACAGTCCTATTGAACGCTTTTAAATGGTCAAGATGAATTTTCCGGCATCACAGGACATTAATGTTGTCGGAAAAATAATTATATTGATACATGACCCCTTTATTTTGCCTAAGTATAAGACAGTATACAAAATATTCCATGATATAGAGAGAGCAAAGATGAAAGAAATATGAAAGAGAGAAACATCCAAAATGAAAAAGACAGTAAAGAAAGAAAGAAAGACAGTAAAGAAAGAAAGAAAGAAAGAAAGAAAGAAGAGATAAGGAATGGAAGAAAAATAAAGAGAGAGAAAGAAAAAGATAGAAAGAGAGACAAATTACATTGAAGGTATTAATCATTGATTATTTGTATAAAATGACATGCAAATTATTGATCATTGATACAGAAAAAATTATTGATCATTGATTCTTTGTAAACCTAAAAATTAGGCAAAAAGTAAGGAAATATAAAAATAAAAAAAAACCTATAATCAAATTTAAAGTCATACCTGTAAAGTGTCCAAATCCACGAAAATTACTTGGAGCTTCCTCGTTTCTCTTCTACCGTGTTGTTTAGCTTATGGTAAAAGAAGAATAAAATAGGGTTTTATTTTTTCAAATGTCCATTTAGTATGAAGATAATTATCATTTAAATCTTTTATTTCAATCACGTTAATTAACGTGATTGGTTTTGTCGTACCTAAAATATTGGCTTGTGTCCGGCTATATTGCATGTATACGAACGTTCAGCTTCAAGCGCGCGCGCTAAGCGAAGTCAGAGCTAGCCACTCTATTGGTATGAGGGTATAGTAATGCAGATATATCAGAGCCGTACCCGTAGCTGTACTATAAGTACCGTACGCGAGCGGAGTATACCGTGCATATTGCATTACACAATGCAATATGCACGGTATACTTCGCTCGCGTACGGTACTTATACAGGTCAGCTACGGGTACGGATCTGATCTGCATTACTATACTTCGCTCATAAGTTATTACCAATAGCAAATTTGTTGAAGAAATCGTTTGAGGATCGACAACGAAAATGCGAATGAGAATGGGGCCTGGGAGGAGACCTAGAGGTTCATGCTGGAGAAAAAACCAACAATTTGAACGATAATTGAGATGCAGAGCTGAGTCTGAGAAGTGAGAAGCTGGTGATTGAAGACGACACGGTCATGCACGGGGAATTGAACTCAGTCCGAGCGCCGAGGCCCTCGGCCGGCCGTGTACGTAACAGCTTGCTATCACCCTTGCAAGTCAAGGGCCTTACAGAATCAGCAATTCAAGTTTGAGTGTAGATCGACAAATCTATCGCTTTCATGGCCTCTTTGACATTATTATTGTCATTTTCACTGTCGGCATTAGAATGCCGACAGTGAAAATGACAATAATAATGTCAAAGAGGCCATGAAAGCGATAGATTTGTCGATCTAGTTTGAGTGTTGATAATGATAATCTCTTTTGTTATGAAATGATGGCCTTCTCAAATTTGATATAATCCCTTTTTTTTTTATCGATGCTCATTTGTGATGAATATGTTAGGTCTATGGTCTGGAATGCACTGTGTCTGTGTAGTTGTAGTAGTACTCGGTCAAACTCAAAAGACAAAAGTGAAATGTCGCAAAATAACAATTATTGTCATTGTGAATTGTGGTGGTGCATTGGGTGGATTGATCAACCGGCAAAACTATACTTTAGTAGGCTAACAGAATTTTGGTTGCTAACTTCAATTTCGTACTGCCCAATAAATATAACTTATAGCCACTATTACATCTAACCATAGCCACTAAATCTGACCTAAAGCCACTAAATCTGACCTATAGCCACTAAATCTCACCTATAAGTCCTATAGCCACTAAATCTGACCTATAGCCACCGAATTTAGGGTTAGGGTTAGGGGTAATTGGTTAGGGTTGAAGTTAGCGATCAAAATTCTGCTAGCCTACTAAAGTATAGTTTTGCCGATCCACCTCCCAATTTCAAATTTTAACTGGTCTTGAGATGACATTATAGCGGTCTTGACCTCGTAAAGTACGAAGAACCGTGGTCTCGGCCTCAAAAATGTCAAAAATTTTAAACCAATACTAAATCATACTCTCGGCTTCGGAAATGTTGTACGACTACCCTCCCCCCCCCCCCCCCTCCCTCCAATGACACAAACAGAGAGAAAAGAACATCTAAAGTCACCAAATCCATATCCAGATTGAAACTGATTTTATCAACTAACTTTCACTTTAAAAAAGATAAATTATAATTACAAAAATCATATAATTTCCATTTGTTTCTCTTGCTGCGCGGTTTTCAACCAAAGAAAGCACGCCCGTAAATAGCGGAGACTGCTTATTATTGCCCAAGACAAGCCAGTTATGATCGATTTTGCTGAATTTAAGTTCAGAATTTTGAGTGAAAATATGTCAAACTTTCTGTACCGGCCCATGTTGTTGCCGCACAGAGCCGCATAGCTCTGGTCCCTTGTGTGATCCACCTCACCCCCCCCCCCCCCCCCACCCCCCGCCTCCATGGAAAATTCCGGCTAATCTGCAAATCTCTTACTTCAGGACAGGTTTGTTTTTCATTAGATATTAGGCTTGTCAATACAAATGTTAGGGGAAAAAAACCTTGGATAATCAGTGTTTTCTTTTTGTCTTACATAAGGAAATTGACTTTCCATACCAATTGCCATCATAAAGCAACTTATTGATTTTTATCCTCATTTTATAGCATTGGATGTGGCTGTTCTCTTCGACATTATACATAGAGGATTTCCGAGTACCGATAGAATGGACGTGCAATCTGCATGCTGACACGACTCACACGATTGGTGCGATTGACTTATGGATAAGGTAATTCATTGAGAACCTTTTTCTTGGACTGTGGACAGAGATAAATTATAGATCTGTGTTCTGAAACTAGAATTTCATCTTCAAATTAGCAGGCGAAATCATTGAGAGTTTATTTTGGCATACCATTGTCTGTCAATTGCTATACTTGCACAAAGTGATCTCACTGGGAATCGAAACTGGGAAAACAACATAGATAATTGTCAGAGGATTAAAGAATGTGCATTGAGCGCATAGTTTGAAAACTTATCATGGGCGTGATTGTTATGTTGTTATAACAGAAAATCTCAATAAACAAGGGCAGACATTACTGCACATGAGAAAAGATTCACAATGCATTTTAGAATAATCATCAACATTCCCTTACGCATTTTCAGAATGATGACAATTATTTTAGCATGATTTTATTTTGTATCTCTGCAAGATTTTCAGAATGTGGCCCTTAGATTTATTATTTTGCTTATTAAGGACAAATGCATTAGGCATACTGTATACTGTATACTAAATGAAAAACAGATGAAAACTGCTACTGAAAAATTGACAGTGGAATAAAATTAGAGTCAATAGTAGTGTAGCATTCGATCCTAGCAGCTGAAAAACAAACTGAAGGGAAAATAACAAATTTGGTCCATGTTGATTAGAAATCAAATCCTCTTTTTACTACATGAATAACATTAGTTTGTGGTTCATTTGGTACAATCAGTGCACATGATTTACAAATTACTATTTATCTTATTACGTTCCTTTTCTCACAAATCTCACCCTCTCTATAGATTTCTTCAAGACCCATCAAGACTCTACACGCCCACTACACCACACCACCCAGAACAAACAACCAGGCAGCCAACACCCAAGTTCTAGCAGACCCTTCAGTCGCCATGCTCTTACCCCTAGCAGACCCTTCAGTCGCCATGCTCTTACCCTGCAGGAAGGGACCCACAACATCCATTAGCAAGGAACTAAAGCTAGCAGGCTTTCATGTATGCAAAATCAAGAACTTCCTACAGTAACAGCGGGCCGACCGTTCTTGGGTTTAAATCTGCGACACACTCTGGTCAGAATTATGCCGGTTATTATGCGACCGTACGATACATCTCTATGGTCAACCAATCAACACCTTGTAGCGAGGTAAACATTCATCACATTGCTATCACGTGTAGTACATAGACAATTAGTTGGCGTGTTAACAATACAAGCCAGCCATGCGTTGTCTATACATTGCTTGTGACAACGAGATGTGACGTCATGCATAGGCGCCGGAAGTGGGGGGGGGGGGGGGGGGGGGGGGGGGGGGGGGGCAGGGGGGGGGGCGGCCGCCCCCCCCAATCCAAAAAGTGGGGGGCAAAACGCGTTTTTGCCCCCCCAAAAAGCCCCCCCCGCCCTCAAAAAAAAAAAAAGAAAAGAAAGAAAAAGGAAAAGAAAACATGGTATGTATCAGCAATTCTTGTTAGTTATAACATTTAGAATCTAAGTTATACATCCATTTAAAGTTTTCGCTGCGCGCAGTTTGTTGTGTAACTTGCGTAGTTCATGTGTCGACTGTTATTGCACTGGCTGTTTGTGTGACGTGCACCAAATTGCACTATTTCAAGTATATAAATGCAAAATCTTCCCCGTGGGAGGGGGATGCCCCCTCCCAAACCCTCCCCGTCTGGCTCTGCCCAGCCCTCGGTCGCTTCGCTCCCTCGGGACTCATTTTTGGCTGTAAGCTATGATGTTGGATCATACAAATGTGGCATATTATTTATGTTTTATGCACCGGAGTGCGCCATTTCAAGTATATAAATGCAAAAATCTTCCCCGTGGGAGGGGGATAACCCCCTCCCAAACCCACCCCCTCTAACTCGGCCCCAGCCCTCGGTCGCTTCGCTCCCTCGGGGCTCATTTGGCTGTACGCTATGTTGTTGGATCATGTTTTTATTGCACCCCCGAATTGTAAGTCCCAAAATGCAAAAGCTCCCTACCATGGGAGGGGGGGGGGGGGGGGGGGGGGACACCGCTCAGTTTACTTTGCTCCCTCGTGCTAATTAGTCGCTTTATCTCCGCAAATGTCACCTCTGACTCGAAGATGGCAACCCTTTGAGCAGTGGCGTAGCGTGGTCTACGCAAACTTACGGGGGGGGGGGGGGGGGCACACCTTATGTATTTCTTTGTTTTTCCAAAAAATGTCCCCTATGTTTTTATTGTTTATTTCAAATTATTGGGGGGTGCCCTCCCCCCAGTGGCGGATCTACGGGGGGTTTAGGGGGTTTAACCCTCCCCCCCCCCCTTGGGCTGCCAAGTGAAAATGTATAAGTGACAAAGTGAAAAAAAAAGTGAAAAAAAAATCACCTACGGGGGTTCAAAATAGCGAAAATAATTCACGGCTCATGGACGAAAGTAAAAAAAAAGTGACAAGAAATCACTTACTGGGTTCAAAATAGCAAAAAAAAATCCGCATCGTCATGGGTCAAACCCCCCCCCCCCCCTCCTTAGCAAAAGCTAGATCCGCCCCTGCCCCCCCCCCCCTCCCCCCGTCGCTACGCCACTGCCTGTGAGTGCGGTTGGGCATGAGCCCCTAAAGACATAAATCGTGAGCCCCCATAGGGTTTTGCCCCCCCAATCCAAAACTGCTTCCGGCGCGCCTGACGTCATGCAGTCTACGAATGTACGTCCGCCTTCACCAAATTAGCGAACTGCTTGTAAATTACGAAAGTTATTTGAGCGCGGAGGACGGGGCTATAGATCGCCTCCCTGCGTCGTTGAAAGCTCTGTACGTCGCTGAGCGAAAACACCAGCAGGACTTCTAGCATATCAGACATGGAAGAGGTGGACGTCGACCGTGGGAGTGGCAGGGATGTTCGGCCAGTGATTGCCCACAGATCCATCACCATGCTGATGCCAAATTAAGGCCCTACCAATAAGCCCTTCAAATTCATATATAGCATAAACAGTTCTTTTCTCAAATACAACTTTTTAGCATGGAATTATTCACACACAAATGTTGGCAAAAATTAACAAAGCCTAAATAATAACAAGCACCTCGCGCACAATTGGATTGAATTCCTTATGTCAGATATCTTGTGTCTGGGCTTAAAAATAATGAAATACAAAGATCCTTGACGTGTAAAATTATCATCGCTGTATCCGGTACCTCTTGTTAGGAGGTTCCACTGTATCTATGTTACAGGATGTTTTTAATTTGTAGTTCAAATCAGTGGGCAGTATGTAATAAATTATTATGACATAAATTTGTCATTTTAAACTCAAACAAACCATTGTTTTTCTCAGATGAAATAATAATAAATAATATGATTCAGAATAATTGTACAAGGTTATTGATATAATGTATGATTGAAGTTCCTAATAACACCACATGAAGAAATTTGAGTGTGTATCACTATGCCAATTGTCCTTTTAACCCTCCTTTTGCTTGGATTCACAGAGGCTTGCCCTATGATATGCAGGGTAATGAAGGGTCGGCCAACTCAATGTATTTTTCATAGATCAGGATCAACCAAATGGCTAGGTGGCAATGAATGAGACACATTCACGGAGACACTACATGATTTGCACACATCCAAAAGTTGAATCAATCACCCAGTATTTCAATTTTTTTAACAGTTTCTGCATTTATTGAAAAATTAAATACAAAGTATCCAAATAACAATAATTGCATATGTTATATAATTGATTTTCATAAAATGTGAAAATGTTGTGTAAATACCACAAGTTATTCAACCATTTGCATTGCTTCAAATTTCAATGTAAATCCTACTTCAAAAAAGTACAATTTACCAGCATACATTTAAACAAACGGGCGATTTTGTTACAAGGTAGTTTGAAATGTAAAAAATGCACACATAGTACCAGGTACTTATACAAAGGGGGAAAAATGGCTAGAAGCATGAAAATGTACAAGTCAAACCTGTGTACCATGACCACCAATCAAAGTGGCCACTGTAGAAAGGTGATCACTATAGACAGGTTCCATTACATTCCTTTTCTCTGCAGGGATTATGTTTGGTGGCCATTATAGGCAGGTTTGCTGCTATAAAAAGGTGGCCGCTATAACAGGTTTGACTGTACTTGACTGTAAATGTAGGCTCTGTGTAGTGATGTAATCCGCAGAGTATGTGTGAGTTTGTGTGGGTGTGTGTGTGTGTGTGTGTGTGTGTGTGTGTGTGTGTGTGTGTGTGGTGTGTGTGTGTGTGTGTGTGTGGTGCGTGTGTGTGTGTGTGTGTGTGCGCGCGCGCATGTTAGATACTACCAAAAAACAGACTTGTAGTTATTTGCAACTGGTTGACACCAAAGATAACATTTTGCATTATATATATGTGCTACACTGTCTGACAATCTACATCTTTCATTCACTTTGTTATTAAAAAATAAGGAGTACAGAGGGAGCAGCCTCTAACATGCAGTGATGTTGCATGGGGTGCACCCCCCCCCCCCCCCCTCTAATAATTTGCCATAAAAATACAAAACATCACAGGATAGATTGGGGGTATGACAGGGTGAATGGTGGGGGATATCTCTCCTTTGCATAACTAGCATACTTCTAAAGTGATACATACAAAAAATCTACCCACATAACCCTCCCCAAATGTAGCCTATATAGACATGCATGTAGGGTGTATGCCTGTTTTGTGTTTCTATAATGGTTTCAATCATGTGGGAGGTCATGCTTTCTTGAATTCTAGTAATATTCCAAGGTATGGAACACACTGCACATTTTTCGAGTGAAAAATTGCAAAATCTCCTACTGTGGGAGGGCGATAGTGCGATACCCCTCCCACACCCTCCCTGCTCCCTCCCACCACCCCACCCCCACTTTTCAAAATAGTTCATGCCACTGCAAGAATGTATACAGGGGAACATTCGTAGAAAACAAATATAAGGTGTGCCCCCCATTCAGTCTGACCACACTATTCCATTGTCTACATGAAAAATGAATACACAATATGGCGGATGTGCCTACCTATATGAGAGAGGAAGAGTGAGTAATTATAGAAGAAAATTTGAAAGAGAACAATGGAATTTCAGAATATGCGTACGGTGGAGTTGCTTTTATTTGCCCAGCTGTAGCTTTCACGTTCACGCCCAGCCGGCCGGCGCGCGCCGTGCGCGCCTGGCCACGCGATCACGGCCTAAACCTCGCCGATAGACAGGGCAGCGCAACGAGTCGATGTACGCGCGACTGTTGAGCTGAGCCGATGGTACGTGTACATGTACGGGTGCGGATATCAAACGGACAATTATTACTGCGGACAAATGTATGGTAGGCCATCAGTTTTCGGTGATAAAATATGAACTCGATATTCCCTTTTTTCACGAGGAAAACCGTTTTCGTTTTCTTTCAAACTTTCACAAATCATCCAATTGTATATTACAATGATATTGACACTTTAAAAGGGGTAGTTTAGTTTTGGTAAGGCTGAACTTTAGTAACCAAACATGGACAGTAACATTATAAACTAATAGTTATAACTCCACCATGCTCGAAAGGTATACAAAGTACAAACGACTAAGTAAAAAGCCCGTTATCATTCAAAAAGAGCCATTAAAAACACAAGAGGGCGCTTTCTAAATAGGCATTGGTTTCAACCATTTTTTCATACACAATTATGCATTTGATGTTTTATTGAAATAATGATTAAATAGAGAGATCATCAACAACTATTTAAAACACACTTTTGAAAAATTTTGAAAAAGTGCAAGCATTTTTTTAATTTTTGAAAAATCGTCGAATTATTTGGGCCCCAAATAATTATTAGATGAGATATATTTATTGATATTTCAGCCGTTTCTGGGTCGATTTTGACCAAATAAAGTTTATTCTGCCATTAAAATTGCATGTTCTCTCAAATTCGACACTCCGTCTTTCATTACCCTCACAAAAAAATTGTGATGTGCAGCGCCGTCTCTACCAAAACTAAACTACCCTTTAAGAATAGAGAGGAATGACATGACATAGGAGGTATATGTATTGAATTTGATCATTAATCACTCATTAATGGGTTTATAAGCCCTCTCAACACAGAGCCAACCCGGCCCGGTCCGACCGGTTTACAGCTGGTGCAGCTGCCGAACCTGTAGAGTTGGCCTCGACCGAGCAGTACACACAGGCGACTGAAAACCAGCCGGACCAGGTAGAGCCAGCCCCCGTATATGGTGGGCTCAATAAGAGGCATTGAACGTCCTCACTGAAAATTGGCACAAATGAATTCAAGAAACGGTTGGTCTTACTCTTCAGGCTTTGTAGACGTATACCAGAACGCAAAAGAGAGAAATATTTTGTTCAGAGGTGTTCTGCCTCCTGCATTATGTGTTTAACCTTGATAAGGACCTTTTTCCTGTGAACATCAACTAAGTTAATTTGTACACACACAATATCTTTGATGCTTGTCTACTTAATCTTCTAATCTTCTTTGAATCATTTTGCATGAGGGGCTACTAAACCAAACCACAGAACAGAAACAATACAGCACTTTCCACACAGATGAGTAGAACAAATGTAGGATAGTATTATCTACATGGAATGATTTAAGCTTCCTCAAAAAGTGGAGTCTCTGATAACCTTTACTGACAGACTCCCTTCACCTGAGCTTCCCACGTTAGCTTCCATCAATTACAGTACCTAAATACTTGTAAGTACTAACACGTCAATTTCAGACCCATGAATGTTCAGTTAGGTATATTACCATTTGTTTCCTGAAGTCAATTATCATTTCTTTTGTCTTCATTTCATTCAGTCTCAGACAATTATCGTCACACACGTTACGAATGTCTTTACAGTTTGTACATAGACTGCATCATTGTTTTTAATGAGTCCAATCAGTGCAGTGTCATCTGCGTACTTCAAAATGTATGTATCTGAGGATATTGAGCGACAATCATTTGTATACAGAAAACAAAAAGGATGGGTGATAAAACACACCCTTGAGGTGATCCTATATTAGTTGTGAGGTTTTTTCAGAAAAGGTCCCAGGACACAGCTACCTGCTGTTCTCTGTCATGTAGAAAGTCAACTTAAACCAAAGTGTCAATGTTGGGTTAAACACCAAACTGCATCCAATTTTTAAACCAGCTAACAGGAACCATAGTATTAATGCTACTGAGAAATCTATTGATGTTATTCTGGCATATTTTCCCCGCTTCCCATCTGTGTGCTGCTAAGCCAGGTGCGTCAGGGTAGCACAGCATCCTCCACAGATTTCTTTGGTTGGTATGCAAATTGCAGGCGGATCCACATGCTGGGCCAAGGTGGATCCCACAAGCCGCTTTAGGATTATTTTTCCTCTAAACACTTCATAACGATACCGATGTCGCGCAACAAGAGCCGGTAGTCGTTAGTTCTCGGTCGGACGTCGCACACCTTTGCACTGGGATGATAGTTGCCCGTCTTCCAAACACTTTGGCACTGCATGCTCATATCCAGGGATCTCTGAACAAAGATGGTAAAAGGCACTTGCTAGCTGATGTGCACAGGTCCTACCCACAGACTTATACCCGCTTATATTATTTTTGCTTCCTTTCATTTGTACAGTAAATATTATGTAATTACATTGTTACCTCTTAATGCTACGCTGTATCAGCTTAGCATTAACCAAAACAAAGGTTGAAGAAATGGGAGCAGTACTCCAAGGTAGTGAACTGCCTCCTGATCCACGGAATAGCAGAAAAGTCAGACGAAAACACCGATAAGATCATCGCGACCTGGCAGAAAGAAAAGCTCGGCGTCACCATCAGCCTGACCACATCGACGATCGCATCGAGTTGGAGCACGGGGAAGAAGGACGGGAAGGCCGACCTCTAACCCGACCGATCATCGTCAAATCATCGGTTATCGTCCGGCGATCACTGATGTATGCCGCCCAGAGCCAAATCGAAAACCACCAGAATCTACATTCAAAAAATCTCACCCCTGAGTCGACAGAGCCTGCTCACTCACCACCCCCTTTTTAACAGTTATATAGTTTGAATTTATCTGATAACATACACTATTAAAAACCGCTCTTTTTGTATTTGAAGCGCTAACGGCCGGTTGCCTACATGTTTTACAGGATCAATTATTTGTAATACCAGGGGACACATGCAACAAGGGACGTGATGATATAAAGATACCATCTGTCGATAACATTAACTCAAAGTAATTCTATAAAATATAAAGGGACCAAGTTATAGGAACTCACTAGATGTTTGGATAAAGTTAGCTAAATCGCCATGACATTTTATAAACCGTATATAAACAGTTATTTGCTCCATTTGTATAATAATGCTTGACTAATCGCTTTGTGTGCCCATATATATGTATACTATACACTTGCTTGTATAAATTCAATATTTTGCTTCCTTTTCATTTGTAAGTAATATTATGTAATTACATTTGTTACCTTAATGCTACGCTGTATCTGTTCAACTGGGTTGGGTTGGGGAGGGAATTAGAGCTAGGATTAGGATTAGGATTAGGATTATGTTAGTACGTTAGTAGTAGTATATATAAATTGTGCAATCGTCGTAGTATCTGATATAAATGTAACATTTTTAAGGGAATACCCACTTGTACAAGCCATGACTTTTTTGTGTATTCCCGATCACTATTTATTTGTATATACATTGTTGATTAATTTTTGAATAAATGAATAAATGAAATGAACAATTGTTTGTCTCAAAACACTGGTGAAGTTTATCTTTATACAGTAACTTTGCATTCTTTACAACTTTCTCAAGTTTTTTCCTGCATTCTTCACTTTCTTTGTTTCATCCATCATTAAAAGCTTCCTTTTCTCTTGACAACAAATTGTTGAGCTCCTTTTGTTATCCATGTTTTTCATTTGGATAAACTGTTTAGTTTCGGGTTGAAATGTGCAACTGTTCACAGAAAAGAACATAGGCATTAATAACTTCCACAGTGCCATTTAAATCAAATCATCATCCTCCAAAAGCAACTATCCCAATCGGTGGAAGAGCGAACAATCTTGAAGCTTCTGGATTGATTCTGCATTCCACACTTTGGACTTGATCTTCTTGGGTTTACTGTTTTTAATCTTTGGCGATACTTGGACAACACATGAATCACACAATGGTCCTGACTTATCAATTGCATGACGGTTCATAGATTTAATGCCCTGGAGACTGACAGAAACACTGATCAAGAATGTTATTTCCTCGTGTAGTTTGTCTATACATTTCTCAAATCTGGGTAGAACGTCGTTCAGTTCACATTGGTTCACATCGCCAAAACAATTATTAGGCGAATCTGGTGATGAGCTTCACAGTTTCATTACACGACATTCAGAAGCTTTCTTTTATCTCATCTGGCGGTATATACACAGATAAACACAGACTTGATTGAACTCTCTGGGTAGATAAAAAGGTCTGAAAGATGCACAAAGTAATTCAATGATGGGGTCACATAGTGTTTTCCCTACACAAACATTCTGACCACCATCGTTTGTTCACATAGATGCACACCCATCCTCCTCCTCTAGATTTCTGTGTAGCACCTCTCGGCATCTATCATGTCTAATGAGATACATAGGGGGGGGCCCCTTTCGATCTCCACAAGTGAATCCTGTCATACTAAAATCAAGCCATGTTTCAGTAAGGCAAATAAGACTGGAGTTTCTAAGTCTGCCCTAAATATTTACAGCTTGCTCGCAGTTTATCAATTTTATTTCTGACTGACCTGATTATTAGTTAATGTTATTACTGGAAGTGGTGGGGCGCTTGACCTCTCCCTTTCTACCCGTACGTCGAACACCTCCAACGTTT